>CAEMYA010000071.1:2793024-2804757 GCA_903131615.1 Diplodus sargus
AAAAAAAAGCACCCAAACACAGTTCTGGTGAAGAAGTTTACAGTGTTGATCAAACAAATTTTACTTGTTTTGTTTTGTTTTGTTTTCATACTTGCAATTTGATTGCCTTTTTTGACATTAATAATGAATATTTTGACTAAATCTATCAACATACGTAATATTTCACAGAGTGATCATATTTTTGTTGGTGCAATCTTAATCTGAAAGGTATATGTAAGGGAAATTAATGTAATGGTGAAAAAATATGAATTTAATAGAATAAAAGTGTATAAAAGCGTAAAGGGACACAACTCAAAATTGTACTGAAGAAAAGGAACTGAGTGAATGTAATTTTAATCGCTGTCTAGGACATAAACTATTATTGAGGGCTGTATCTTTATTCTTTTTTTTCACTCTCTCTCAAAATAAGAAACCAAGAGGAGTTCAGTCAAGTGTGATTTCCAGATAAATGATAAATACATAAGTAAAAGTATATTGTTAAAAAAAAAAACATATTTTATATGAATGGCTCCAAATGCATAAAACATACAGAGTTTATATCTGTTACATTATCATCAGTTGTATCTCATCTCTGCAGCTTCGCTCCGGCACTGCAGTGAGCCCACCGCCTGTTTTATATCACTGTAACAGTCTGATAGCTTCGGTTGGAGACAGCAGCCGCGCACTGTTCCTCCGTACGACTGTGGACCCACTCCGACAAATTCTGATTAATTACAGCCTGTATATATGCATCCTCTCTGATGGTCTGTAAAATTACAACATTAGCCAAATTACCCTTTTAGTAATTCTAAATCATTTGTTCTGATCTGTTTTTTTTCCCCTCTGTGCTGACGGCTGATGGCTCCCTTGAGACCAGCCTTTCTCTTCCCCCCCCCACACACACACAGACACACACGGAAAGACAGTGCAATCGGCCGACAGACCCACAGACAGCACTCACCAGGGTACTGCCTGAAGAAACCCTTGGCGCTCCCAAAGTACTGCCAGATCAGGGTTGGATCTCTTTCGAAATTATCCACAAACACTTTATTGAGAGCCTCTGACCAGTAAACTCCGTTCACGATGTCCGGATCTGAGGAGGAAGAGGGCAAACCCACACACACAAGCAGAGAAGTGAATTAAATGGTGATAATGGTAATCATTCTGGTCACCATTACCAAGTGAGCGGTTGACCTTTGTCCCTTATTGACCCCCCAGAAGGAGATACAAAGCCTGTGACTAAATCCTCCCCTCCCCTCCTGCTGCTGGACGAGCCTCCCTTTGTGCCGTGAACAGAGAGTTATGGGGAGTCCATTATAGCAGCACAAAAGCGGCCGAGGCCATACACAGGGTGAGGTGACACTCTCCGTTATAAAACAAGAAGCGAGCGAACAGCCAGCATATGACAAACAGCTTTTCCATCTGCACTCTCTCCAGTCTCTTTGAGGGGTCTGCAGTTGCTCTCTGTTTACGTCTGGACTGTTATCGATCCCCCTAACTCCACTTCTCCCAGCGGGAGCTACCATTCCTCACTTTCACTGCCGTTCATCGGCTCACAATAAACACTCACACAGTCCAGGCTGAGCTCTCACCTTTGTTGTACATGTTGGTGGGCACCTGCACCACGCTGAGGCTCAGGTTGACGGACAGGTTATTGAAATGGTCGTTGGGCTCCAGGAGGAACTCTCCCCCCAGCTCCACGTTATTGCCCTGCTCGTCCACTTCATTGATCAGCACAGCGTTGAAGTACTCATACTGTGGAGAGCAATGAACACGGCAAATGTTAACTGCAGCCCGCAGAGACGTAAATGTGCAGTTATTGTGTTATTGTTACTGTGTTGTTACTGTGTGATTCTTTTATCACAAAACTCAAATAGCAATTTTGATATGAATATTAAAGGATCGGTTTGTATTTTTATGAGATAAGCCTAACTTGAAACAATCCAAATATGCCCATATGTGGGAGAAAATCCGCCTTCCTCACTCTTAAATTCAGTCGAAGTGAAACCTGAGCTGTCTGAATCAGTCAAATCAAACGAGCGTCTTCCATTTACAGTTTTCCAGTACAAAATTGATGAACTGATTTATTTTCCCCTGATAATGTTGCTGCAGCAGAGGTTTACTATCACAAAAGATGGAGTCCAGGACGGATCTTTTATGTTGGAGCCACAGTGTGCTGCAGTGCTGCAGGGGGTGACGTATTTTTGTAGGCTAAGCCGAGAGTTAGCATCGCTCTGGCTCTCAATAGACAAACAAGCCTGTGAGATTTTTCCCTTTAGGTTGGATTTTGGTTTGGAGTTTATGATACTTACACATTCTGTTCAGCAAGATCAAGATCTTCACATATGAACACGACTTTTGTGAATTTTGAGGCATAAATGAAGCCACCAGGAGTAAAAAGCCAATGTTTGACTAAACACTAACTACATCACGTCACTACATCACCACTGAGCTTCCTACTACACGTCACTATAAATTGATAACTCTAGACTTACTGAAAAGTTAAGAGTTAGAAGGTCCACCTGTAAAGGACTAGTGAATAGATGAGTCTGCGTTTTTGATGTGATGATGTTTAATGTTCCTCTTAACTGCTGTAGTCTTATTTAGCCACTTGTTAGCAGCCACCGTTTTTCATGACACGTAAAAAAATGTTTTAGTTCAAATTTGGGGTATTTACTTTACAAAGTGTGAGAGTATCTTAAGCCAGTGGTAACCACAGACCCCATCTCAGGCTAATTTTAAATGACACGTTGAGACAAAGGAGCAGGATTGTAGGAATCTATAGGAAGAGGAGGAACAATTACAACAACCAAAAACCGTTTCAATGTGCACATGAAAAGTAAGCATCTCCTTTCTAAGGCCTTTCTAACGCAGATTATCTATCAAATGCACAATAACATGAGCTAACTCTAAATCTGCTGCCCTGGCATTATAACTCATTAAATCTGAAATCCTAAAAAAAAAAGAGAAGTAGAAAGGGCAAAATTAAGGGACAATAAAACAAAAGAAAAGGACGATAAATTTAAATTTATCTCACAGTGTATAACACTTCGACACAAAGAACAGGAAGAATCAGGAATCAATTAATCTGCTCTTCAGTGCCACTCTTTATTTAGCGCAGTTTTAAATTTTACCAGTGTGTCAGCTAAAATTGTCACTGCGGTCTAAGAAGGACCTGCACTCCTGTGACTGCCCGTGAAAAGTCGGGCCTCCCTGAAGTGAAAGCCAACAGTTTGTCTCTCCCGTCCTTCACTGCCTGCTGCAGCAGAGGAAAAGACCGCCTCATCCTGTCTGAGCGGCCTCTCTGTGGCCTCTGGTCCTCATTGTCTGCACTGAGAGGGAAGGAGCGGAGAGATGGAGGGAGGGAGAGAGATGGGTGATGGACTCTACAGCATCGCACTCGGGGGAGGCCGCGCGGGCATCACCATCAAGCAGCCCCTGACAGCTCATACCACGCCTGAGCAGCTCTCTGACGAGCTGCGGCAGGGCGAGGGGGAGGAGGAGGAGGAGGAGGAGGAGGAGGAGGAGGAGGAGGGGGGAGAAGGGCTGCGGAGAGGGGAGCGGCAGGGGAGAGAAACGTGCACCCTCAGCAGATCTGATAGTGCTGTAGAGAGGCACGTTAACCACCAGGGTTATTACTGTAGAGCAGGCCACGGGACACTGCAGCTCTACGAGACGCCCCGCTGACTCTTACACCGCTGCAGTTAGCTGGAGGCCCCACTGCAGAGATGTGCCCTCCATTACAGGCTGCCGGGCCCTACTGTACCCACAGTCACATGTCTGCAGATGCTGGGTCTCAATAAGCTTTATTCTGTACGCCGAAGGTTTAACAGGCGCTGACTCACACCGTCGCTGCTTTAACCAACTTCTTAATAGAATCCAAACCAACTGATCTGAAGCGTCCCGGATCACGTCGTTCAAGATGTTCAGTCGCATTAACATATACGAGGAAAAGACATTAAATACTCTGTAGCATCGTGTCAGTCCACACATTTTTATGATGTTTATTAAACCTGCATGTTAGCAGCTGCTGATTAAGAATATGAATGATCAGAATTTTAATATTTTCCAACATCCTCACTCTCTTTAATTTTTCTCTTCTCAAATGAAAAATATGAAACACGCAACACATGTTCAAATGTTTCAGGGCAAGCACACAAAGAGCATTTCACTCAGAGTGTTGTTTTTTTATTCTGCTGGTGTTCCTCGGCATTTATTAAAATGTGAGTTCAGATTTTCATATTCAAATTCAAATGTCTGAAGCGTTCCTCTAGATTCAAGATTAATAATATTGTCTATGGCATAATGTCAGAAATATTGTCCAGAGTCAGGGGCTGAAACCAACGTGAAAATATGAACTAACGAAAGAATCAGATAAAATTGCATTAAAGCTTAAACAGTTTCATACATTTGGAAAGCCATCCTTTTTCTTTTAGTGCCCCAAACTCTTGGATCTAAAGATGATTATCTACTATTAACTTGTGGTCAATATTAAACCGTGATCACAAGCCTCCCTGCTTCCTGTCGGGACTGTTTTTCATTTGTTGTTTGCTCTGCTTTTTGTCTCTTCCTTTTTCATTTCTTAAATCATCTTTGAGTCCAAATAAAGGTTTGAAATAAATGATAGCACGTGTACAAAGCTGCAACAAAAGTAGCGACAGTCTATTTAAAAAATGGATGCGACAGTGGAAATAAAATGGTTTGTGGAAGTTCCTGATTTTCTCAAATCTGTCAGAAGGCTTTACAGGCCCACATCAATGTTGTGAGTTCAAAGCAAACGCTCTCCAAGCCATCACAAAACGAAAGACACGTTAAATCAAATTAATTTTAATCAAGTAACAGCCAACTTTCTGTTGCTCCATCACCAGGCCTGATCTGCACACCCTTGAACCGCGGGGGTCAATGCGAAAACCCCCCCACTGACTGTCCTGACACGAAGCAGCTGAGATAAGAGCAGCCGGCTTATCTCATTGTGGTCAGTGAAATGGTGCGTGAAAAATGTGCGGTGTCGGGGGAGGCGAGGTTGGCTAAATGATGCCACGAGGAGTAATATCATGACATCACATCATTATCGCAGGTGGATATTGAATTTTCCTTATTATTTTTTATGGCCTTTACGATGAGACGTGTGCGTGAGAGGCCGGTGCTGTGTGCTGTTAAAGAGCTTGAGCTTAGCAAAGGTGTATAAGGTTTTTTATTTTTATATTATTATATGTTCTATAAAAAAACATTAATGGTGGTGATGATGCTATTAAAATGCAACATACACGGATATGTGTCTCAGGAAAAAATATGAAAAGAAAGCCAATATATTATGAAGAATTGAATTAATACTGGTGTTTTCTTTTATTTGTGGAGTCCATTTATATATGGACGACAAATTGTCGAAGAAGCATCTGTAGAAAGCCGAAAACGTCGTAATAAAGGGCCAAATTTAATTAACACAATAGAAATATGTTTTAAAACAAGTCTCAGATCGTTTCCTTTATTATTCGCCCAACATATGTCTTGTTTTTGCTCTTAAAAGGACCAGTCCGCCCTGTCTTGTTATGGCCGTGTGAACAGCAAGAGACCGGGCGGGGAACAAGGTGGCTGAAATGTATTCACATGATGTAAATGCTTCTATTAACTGTAAAGTGCCGCCGTTATTTCAGTGTTTTGTTGCTCGACTGGGTTTTCCAATCTCGAGCCATGAAAGTGAAACAATGCGCCGCGCAAAAGAGTTTCATTTATCTTTGTCCACTGGACAGAGAGAGAGANNNNAGAGAGAGAGAGAGAGAGAGAGAGAGAAATGCTGCATTCCCTCTGCAGACTCTGAGGAAGGCTCGGTGGAAATCCGCAATGAGAGCCGCTAAATAATGTCCTGCACGGAGTGAGAGCAGCGAGCATATCCTGTGAAATATAATTAAAAGTAGAAGCACTGCAGGCCGACTTCTGTCTCCCGTTTGTCTCTCTGCTCCAGCCCGTGCGACCACACGGTCACCCAATACTAAACTGCTCACACTTACATACACAAGTTCAACCTTTACAGCCTGCAGCAGCGTTTTGATTATGCACGCAACACCGCCTGTAGATGTAACACTGTAGTGTAGTGTAGTGTAGTGTAGTGTAGTGTAGTGCACTGCAGCAGCTGCACAAAGCTGCGTGTGAGCCATGATTACACTTAAAAAACAGTCAGAGTGAGTTATGACACATGGCGCTGCATCGCTTTATGGAAGACGCATTAGGTATCAGCAGGCTGGCAGGACGTCAGTGTGACCTGAAGGACGGTGCCACGCTGCAATTAAAGACTTTTAGGGGCCTGCTGCCCTTCTCTCACCTTGCAGCCGCACCTCCTCCTCCTCCTCCTCCTCCACCACAGTCCAGCTAAAAAAGATTCATCCAGCTCTCACACCATGACGCACCATATTTTATAATTATTACAATCCGCTTTTCTTTTCTTTTCTTTTCTTTTCTTTTCTTTTCTTTTCTTCAAACCTCACCTGCAGGTCGGGGTTCTCTTCGTGCTGATGGTGCGCTTCTTCCGCCGCCTCCACCAGCCGCTGAGAGGAGAACAAAAGTTGGTTAAGAAAATAACTATTACGCACAAAAAAAGAAAAAAAAAATCACCCAGTTCCTACAAAATGTACATGCGTATTTACAGTAGGTAATTGTTCAAGACCGCCACAGGTTTCCTGTTACCCTCTGCTGCTCTCTGTATTCGTCACCCTCTCCCTGTTTGCCATTTCCAAACCTCAACACACATTTCTACTGCGGACGAACATGATCGAGCACCATTTCCAGGCTTTAGATTAATCTCTGGATGGAATCGATGTCCAGCTTCTTCTTCTTCATTCATTAAAAAAAAAAAAAAAAATCTTTTTAAAGAGTAAACTCAAGAACAGTCTCCCCACGTTTGACAATCCTTATACTATTTTAAAGGCCCCAAAATATATATGCATAAAATATAGGGCACTACACTGTGGAGCACCGCTGTAAAAATGATTGATGGAGGCAGGTTGAAGCAGGATTTCACGCCGTGTACCAAAGCAGCGACAGCCTCTGTAATAATAACCGGCTCCTGTAAAAATGTGCTTGGCTCTGTGTTTCCGGGGGAAATGCCACCTAAACGTTCCGGTCTCCCTCTCGCAGGTAATTAACATCTGTCACATGTGTCAAAATAACTGCTGAGCGGTGGTGGACAGATTCAATCGACCTCACGGTGAGTTTTTCACGTCGTCAGCACACCGCAAATAATAATAATTATTATAATAATAATACTAAAAACATAATAAAATGAATGTAACGTTTGATTTCCCTCCCTCCACAACGCCCCGTCTTATAAAATGCACGTGCAGCGGTCACACAGCTCACCTTCAGCACTTTATTGAGGCCACAGCCTCGTTTTCAAACTCAATTTGGAGCAAGTGTGATGACGTCATTAGGTTGGGATTAATCACACCTGTGATAGGGCAGGTTCAAATATGAGACTGGTTTGTTTAGGTATGATTAAATTAAAAAAATAACAACACTTTGAAATCCCTGCATAAGTGTCATTTATTGGCTGAATTGTCGCGCACGTGCTATCGGGTAAGGGGGAGATAAACGTTATCGTTTCCCAGCAGTCCCCGCGAGGTGCAGCATTAAAATGGTCGCAGGCTCCTCTGATCTGAGGTCGCAGACAGGCTGCTACTGTAATAAATTACACTTGAGACAGTTTTCATGACAGACAACACTGATCACAGATCTGATCTGTGGACGCTGCACAATATTCTGCTTCTCCTCCAGACTAACCAGCTCCATTCAGGGACTGTAGGAAAATACAAGGCCTTTAATGGAGCGGAGAGAGGGTTAAACTTGAATAATACATTTTTAAAAAAAAACACTTCCTGAATATTTATTAATATTTTCTTTGTAACCTTTGAGAAATAATGCTAAATCCTCTAAATAATATAGTTATGCTCTTCTATTTAAATCTTAATCAGCAAAAACAATAATTTTCAGATTAAATCTCACATTAAAAGTGGAGTGATTGCAACAATTTTTGCATGGAACTGAACTTACACTTCAATCTATTGTACCGCTGGACAATTTTAAAATCCACTGAGTCTAGGTTGTCTGCGTGCAAAGGTTTGATCTGATTATGTTAGTGTGTTTTTCTGCTAGTTCACTTTTGTAACTCTGTATTGCCGCCATTCTTAGTCAGGTTTCCCCTGTAAAAAGAGATCTGTGATGTCAAAATAAAAGCAAAATAATACAAAAAAAATTTGCAAACTCAAAAGAAAGTTAATAATCCAAATAATACAATAAAAGATGAATTAGATTCAGTGCTGTCAGCCTGTTTTGATCAGATGTCTGATAAAATGACTGTCCATCATAATTAAGCCAATCACTGGTGCCTGATAACCAGATGGGTTGGAGGCTCAAAGGATGCTGTTTCCTCCGGGCAGTGTGCCAAACAGCACACCATGAAATACAGAAAACACAAGTTCAGTGCTATGAGTGCATTTTAAAACCTTAAAACATCCTCCCGTCAGCTGAAATAAATAAAATGTTCTTTCCCTTTCCGCCTCAAATAGATCAATATGACTGAGTAAATAAATACAGACTAAAAGGCTGTTTTAAACCTACCCTGGTGGCCTCTGCTTTTTTCCGGAAGACTTCCTCCATCTTCACCGCGAGGTTTTTCACCAGTTTCACGCCATCAATTTCTTCCACTCTGACTGACTTTTCAAATTCTTTATATTTCTGAAAACAAACAAAAGTTTACAGAGGGAACAACTATAAATCACACACCACTGACTGTAGGAAAACACAATGTACACCAATGGAGCTCCTGCAGCTGATAAACCCATTAAAACATTAAGATAATCATCTTCTTCTGTGTGCATGTGAGTTCTGCAACGTTTTAGAGCACTACAGTTCCTCTGCGTCCCACCCCGGAGAGGTGGGGAATTGTTAAACAAGGCTTATAAGCCGTCAACATGCTGGCTGACAAGCTGCATGCAGCCCAGACTCAGATGAACGCTTGATAAAACCCTCGCTGCAACACAGAATGATTGATAGTCTTTATCCTGTCTCAGTCATTGGCTGCACATGCTGCCTCTTCCTCTCCGATTGGCTGGAGATGGCCATGTTGGGTGGCCGGTGGGGAGGGGCGGGGCTGGATCTGAAGGCTATGCATGGTAAGAGGGTAATTGAAATGGAGTCAAAGCACAGGAGAAAGATAATAACGTGTCAAGCTCGGGTGATTCTGGGTAATGAACTACACCTCACATAATGCTGATGCTGCTGGATGCACCGGACCTCCAGTGGTACAGAACAAAGCCCGCCACAGCTCGGAGGAATATAACATTACATAATCCCACACCTGACTCGCACGCACACGCACACACACACACACACACACACACACACACACACCTGTCAAATAAAAACAAAAAATCTGATCCTCTCACGCTGTCCAGTCAGCCACATCACACACACTTCCAATAACCTTATCTAAAAATAAACAAGAGCCGCGCGGGGCTCGTAGCACACATTCAAACATATTACGCATTGTGCGGACACAAAAACACACACACTCCAGTACATGAGGCGACAAATTACCTACTGAAAGGAAGAGTGTGGGCTCGCAGTGGAGCAGAACAGTTCATTTCACGCCTGTCCTCCTCGCCTCAGCACCCCGTGTCCCCCAGTCCCCCCCTCCCACTCCCCACTCCTCCTCCCTCCCACTCCTCCAGTCATCATGAGGAGGTACAGCCCCATCCATCAAAGGCACTGATCATGATTATTGATTAGAGTAATGACCAGTGCAGGAGTGAGGCCTGCCTGCCGGGAGCCCATAGAGGCCCGTGTCCCCCCCCCACGCCCTTTTTTTTTCAGAAATCTTAGTAAAATCGAGTAATTCACCATAAAAGCATCTAATGATCAGCCTTAATGACCAGCCCCTAACGACCCGTCAGTTCCCTCACAGCTCACTGCTTTGTGCTGACTGGCTCGGCGCAGCTCTCTCCAGACATGCCTCCATGAACAGGAACATGAGCAAAGTGCTTACATGCACACAAAAACAGAATAGGAACAAATCTGCGGGGCATACTGCGAAAAAAATATTTTTTTTGCACAAAGACAAAATGCACACATGGCAACAAATGTAAGGCTTCAGCTTCCACCACACGTTTGAAGTTATGTGTGTTATATTAAAGAAGTGTCACCTCAGTGCAAGCGGGCCCCGGAGCCTGGAGCCGCCTCTTGATTGCAGTTTGAACGCTTTCCCCATGTTTGCGTGGACTTCTGGCTCCCCCGCTTTCCTCCCACAGACACGCAGCCGTAGTTTTAGGATTGAGCCTGCTATTGACCTTGATTGGAGTGCTGGCCTCAGAACTGGAGTTGGTCCCTGGACGCGGTGCTGTGATAGCCCACAGCTCCTAGAATGGTGAACATGGGTCAAACGCAGAGGATTAACAAGAATGACGGAGGTTTCAGATAATAAATAAAGAGTACCTCGTGTAAAAAATGGTCTAAACAGGATTTATATTGTGCATGAGTAAGATGGATGCCACGTTAACTAGGTGACCAGCAATATAGAAACTGTCCACTATAATTAGTGATGTGGATTGATTAGCTCGCTAGACAAGCCTTTAGTTTGCAAATATAAATCATTACATCTCCTCCATTTTTATTACAATCCCCCTTTATATTGCCTAAAATCATTTGTTGAACAGCGTTTTAAAATGCTATTTCATCTGAGCTCTTCTGTGCCCACCACTTTCTAACACAAAGTGACGCCCTCGCAATTTAGGTTTATATTTGCTGCAAGGTGACTGTTTATGGTGTGTTCTTCAAAACCTCATTTAAGACCAAACAAAGACAAGCATGATGTTCAGTCTGAGGTACAAAAAGTTGTTTTTAGTGCTTAATAGGCAGTGAGGAGACTCGAGGTGGCACTGCAGTTCATCATCTTAAGGAGACATTATTTACTTTGGCTGCAAACTAAGTTCTGATAACCTGCTACGGTAGATAAATAGATATGCAAGGATATAACCCTTCATCTGTGTTTAACGCACCGATATTTTCATGGCTCCATTGTTACAAACTCAAAGTTTTGTGGCTGAGCTTTTTCAGATTCACAGAACTTTAATACATAATAGAATTCTACAGAAAATCCAGATCCAAATCGTTTAACTGTTTTTTTTTTATGTAATGATGCAGCAATACAAACATGTTTTTGGGCAATTTTTACAGCCTTTTGGGGTGTCATATTACATATATGGGTGTCTTTTTTTGTATGTTGTAAGCATGTAAACTCTCATGCCATCTGATCTCTTGGTATTTTATTAGTTTGTATGTGTATTATGTGGTATGTCATCATGTGGGTCATGTGAATGCCTCTATATTGCCTGTACTATAAGTGGGGCCTCATCGTGTTTTTTGTTGTTGTTTGGAGCCCTGATGAAGGCCTAATGGTCGAAACATGCTATCTCTTTAATCGACTGCCCTTTAAATGACTAGCCACTGAGATTTTTAAAAATATTTTTTTCCTTGTTCAGATATGTTGGAGTGCCTGGATTGTCTCTGGTTTTTAAAGAAGTCTTTTTCCCATTTTCCAGGAGCACACAACACAAGTTTCATCTACCCTGTGTTACACAGAGCAAACAGCCATCTCCCTTTTTGGTTAACATGATCTAAGTGACAAATACATGTTGTCTGTAAAACTGTCCCAGTGAGTCTTTTTTGTAAATGTAAAGCTTCTTAAATGTAACAATAATTCTGCAA
>CAEMYA010000071.1:2817963-2889877 GCA_903131615.1 Diplodus sargus
ACACACACACACACACACACACACACACACAGACACCTGCAACGACCCATTAAAAAGCTTTTTGCCTGATGATTCAGTTTGCGCATCTGCTTTTGTCACCATCTGTGAAACTATGACTGCAATGTTTGAATGTTTGTGAGATGTTTTACTGTTGTGGGTGAAAACAGAATACAAATGAATGAGAACAGTAATTCAGCATAAGTTTATTCAATGATGATCAATAGAAAATAAAATATCAGTATCGATTCAAATAAAGTCAAGGCCAAAATAAAATGAAAAATACAAAAAAATGTATTGATACAAAACCTAGAAGGTTATAGTAAAGCATTTGCTACTAAGAGAAATGATGTTTACCGAATAAAAACATTAAGGAGCAAATATCAAGACTTTCAAGTAGAGAACATTACCATGGGTCTTTCCATACCTTTGTACATATTTTACATGATCTTCTATTTTAATACAGCTTTCAGAACATTAATATTTGTAATAGTAATTAGAATCATAACAATATGAAGAAAAACTAATAGAAACGTTCAAATCAATAAGTGTTTCTCTGTAAACTGGTAACTTTAACGTGTCATTTTTTTTCTCCCCACCCGCAAACAGAGAAACAGTGCACCTTGAAAATATTTTTTAATACTCTTTCATTCCCAGCATTGTAAGGTGAGGTGTAAATGACAAATATAGATTCCACTAAACCATACACACAGTCACAAAAAGTACAAAATTGTCTCACCTTAATACACAAATCTGTTTAGAAAAAGGAGAAACAAAAGCACTATACAGTTACTTGTGCAAAGACAAACAGCTATGTGCTAATATTTAAATACCATTGGTATAGACTGAACCAAATCTTTATTTTTCTTTTCTCAGGAATCCCTGACATGAGGTAAAAGTAAGTTCTTTTTCATCTTTAGTTTAACACAACTTTTAAAAGTGTTTTACAAAATAATGCATATCTTCAGTTCATCAGTACTGTAATTGCTACGAATAGTACAATGTGCCTGTTATGTGCATTGGTCCTTTTATATGACAGTCATCAACAAAAGGACTAGAACACATTATTATTATTTTTTTTTAATACTCACAAACAATTCAAAGAGCCCTTTCAATGTGCACACAAAATGGAAAACCTACATTTTCATGACAGTATTCGGTTGAATTAGAGTACAGGACGCACTCGCCTACAAATCAAACACTCATGAACAACAGATCACATTAACCCTAAATATGCTCGGTGCTAATTCTCCATGGTAGCGCCTGAAAAAGGCCACCGCAGTTTATTTAATCCAATGTCTGTACTTGATAATTGATCAAAAGATATTTTGTTGTTCAAACCTTTGGGCTTCACTTGCTCCTTTTTATGCATCCATTGTTTTTTTTCCCTCCTCATCTCATTAATAAATATGATTAAGGGGAAAATATGCGACATCCAGGTTCAATCCTACCTAATCCCTCTCAAAGACTCCACTTTGGGACACTGTGACAGACAGGTAAGTTGAGACAATGATATGTTGTCACCGTTGCCTAACGAGGTATACTGTATGCAGGAACCAGGCAGGCTGAGAGAGAAAGGGGCGGGGGGTTAGTATTGCTTAGCCTCTCTCCAGCATCCTGACACCAGGACACCCTCTGTCCTCCAAAACCTACAACACACGTTGGACCGTTTCTGACCTTTGGATGTGTGCGTGTGTCTCCGGCCACCCGAGGCCTCACACACACACACACGCGCGCGCACTACATGAAGGCTGAGATGTGATTGCCAAGATTCAGTACAAAGGTTTAATGGAATTACACCATGATCAACGAAGAGTACGTCATGGAAAACCCCAGCACAAGCTATGAGAAGTATGAATTTATCCCTGTTATCACCAGCTATCAGTTTTTCTTTCTTTCAGCAGCAAAAAGGCATTTCAGTAGGGGCTGACGAAACCTAGGTTTGACTCTGAAACCAACTAAAAAAGCAGCATTGTTAATGCACTATGCATTTTAAATTCTTGTGCATGCCCTGCACAAAATATGCAAACAAATGTGTTCATCACATCTGTATAAAATTTCAGCACTGGATCCTTGAGGCTCGCCTTCTAAAAATGCTCCTTTAAAGGGGGCTTTACCTTATGCAACTGGTGTTGGTAGAATGAAGTAACACGTGTACCTCTATGCTAAGAAATCAAAGCCATTTGCATATCTTGTGCAGTAGTGTTGTCACACAAGCAGAACCTCTTAAAAATGCTGTTTTTATAGGCAAAATAAAGGGTGCATATTAGCAAAAAAATAAAAGGCAAATGAATATCAGAATCTTGTACCTAATAAAATAATGCAAGTCTGCTTTTATAGCATAACAGGAGTCACAAGGGTCCATATTGCTGATCTTTTAAATGATACATAATTACAAAATATAGAATATCTCTTTACAAAGTTTCTTTTTGTTATATAATACAATTTACAGCATATCAACTATGAAATATTAATCAGGCTATTCTAAAAGTTTAAAATAACCTGCCTGCTAGTGCATTTATCACAAATGCTTTTGTCGCTTCAAAAGAACATATCTCAAGTTGAAAGATGCTATAAGTAGGACAGCTAGTTCCTGCATAATCTGGTACAACTCTACAGGTGCTCTTCACTTTTTGACTCGGCTGTATCGATCATTTTTACGGTCTGTTCAAACAACAAAGGGATCAAGTTAGACTAACGACTACGGGAGGAGATATGCCTTTCTATGCTTGCATTGAAATCTTGCATGATATGCCAAACCTTAATAAAGTGACCGAGGTAATGACATCGTACATCTGATTGTCATCACCCTTAGAGACCCGCCCAAGAGAGTATCTCACACCTTTGCCACTTGGTCCATCTTTCACTGGCATCAATGTCCTTATCTCTGATTGGCTGCAGGCTGAACCTGTGTGTCACCTCCTCTGACAGGAGGGTCCAGTCAGTCCCTCTGTGCTCAGCAGGAATGGTGTCTGGCTCTTTGCTGTGACCTCCTTTGCTGGCAGGTGGAGAACAATTAAATGAACGGGACTAATGTGTCTCTCGTCTATATGCCTTTTCTCTTCAATGTAAAAGGCACTTCTTTTGGTCAGAGCCAACAGATGCATTTCTTTTAATTTTTTTTAATTTTCACATATTTAGTCTGTCAAGGTTTCTAGTTTGCAGATTTCTCCAGCCACTGCTATAAAGTTGTGATGCAGATCATCTCATCTGCCAGGTCCTCCTCATAGGGAGCTCTCGGTTCTGTCTCTGGCTCCTCGTCGCTGTAGCTGGCTGCTGTGTCCTGCAGTTCATAGTCTCTTGGAGTCAGAATGGGGAACACGTTGACCCCGTTGATGGCCGGGGCCATCCCTCCATTTAGCAGATGGCTGGCTGCGCTCTCCATCTCATCTATTGTCATCTCACACGCATCTGCTATCTCGTGCTTTGTGGCAGCGACGAACTTGGGGTCCTTGGCGTATCTCCCAAGTCCTTCTGATATCAAAACCTGCTCAGCAGAGGAAATATGCGTTACTTATCTTGTTTTACTTTTATTGATTTCACTTTTATGAAGCATTAGTCTAAAAATGTGCCCGTGGGATCAATCCAAAAGCCTCAAACTCACCGCTTCCACAAGGCTGGTGGCACTGCCTCTCTTCTGGTGGTACTGGTTGTGGAACTCAGGTGGCACCTGCAGGTGGACCGGCGAGTACGTCCTCTGGGAGAACTCGGGGTCGTCCGTGTACCAGGAGCTCTTACGAACCGACACTTGGCTGCTAGCAGCGCTCCCCCTTTGTGGATGGTCCACACGGATGAGAGGGGTGTAGTACGGTGACTGGTCTTTACTGGCCGGGGTGGCAGGGGGTGTGGCCCAGGAGCGGGTGGAGCGGGTCGGGGAGAGGCGGTGGGCTCTGCTGGAGTCCAGGCCTGCTACAGCCATAACCTGATGAGGGAAACAAACATTATACTCATCCTTTGTACTACTCTGTGACTAAAAGCTACCGCCTGCTGCTTAGGGAGAATGTGTGCACACATGGAAATAGGACAAGATTGTTTCAATTCAGAGAGAGAAGAAAGTGATAGAATAGATCTAAAAGGTGTTTAAATCAACAGTACAGGTGAGACATGTGCTTGTGTTACCTGGTGCTGCATAAGGTGCAGTGGTAGAGCGGTGCGCTGATGTGGAAGCTCGTCCTGGCTACTTTGTCTGCGCAGACACTCAAAGTTGAAGGATGGCCTCCTGTTACCTGAACGAGTCAGGAGGGGACCAGTGAGTGACCTCATGCAGGAAAATTTGGTAACATGCAACGTTGCAAAAAAGCTTTAAAACCGTGTGGTGAATCATACAGTGAGTGTTAAATGTTTTAGGGCATTCAGTACAGATGAGTTATTTTACCCTTAGCTGCACGGTCTACAGTTTGTTTGTAGCTAGCCTACAGCGTGTTGTTTTTAAATGCACCCTTACCAACACATACATAGCAGACTGGTACTTTTAATGAAAAAGTGATAACATGAGTCTCAACTTGGGTTTTTTTTCCCTTGAGGAAAATCTGTCTTTTAAAATTCATCTCGAGCTCAGGATGAAGTTGGGTTTCTATCCTAGAAGCAAACACCATTTTTCTTTTGGTGCAGGGAAAAATATACGTCTAGGAACATTTTGTTTATCAATTGTGTATGGTAATATTTTATATACGCGTGCAAATTCAGCATCTTTGATAATGTTAGATTCAGTGTACCATGCTGCACTACTACTTTGCCAGTGATTCTGTGATTCTACGTCATTTTTCAAACCCACAACATCTTTGGTCAGAGTGTTTTTTAAAGCTTCTGCAAAATACTTAAACTAAAATCCTAAAACTTGATTATTTGATTCACATGTAACTCATGCTGCAGGATGTATGTACCTTGAGGTGTGGCAGGAAGCAGCCGTCTCTTTGGTGACCTCCGCGAGTCTCGGTAGAGGGGCTGCTCGTCATCGTCATAGTAACTGTCAGGGTGATGGTAACCTTTGGGAGTCTCGTACTCTGTGTCACTGTTCTGGTACCTGTCAACAACACAAATCTTTTTTTTATCTATGTTTCATAATCTGAGCAGGCTATAGTGGCACAAGCATTCTCTTAATGTGCTCAACAGGCAGTCTGAAAGAGTCCTACCTGTCCCCTGACAGCATGCTGTCATCTTCATAAAACTCCTCCCCACTGTAATACTCCCCGGAGAAGCGGTCTTCATCAAACTCCTCCTCCCTGCGGATGGTGGGGTGGTGTCCATCCACACCGCGGGACCTGACGAGAGGTGAGAGAGCGGGGGTCAGAGCGTGCACACGCGGCTGTTCAGAGGGGTTACTGGAATAGGGCCATGCACTGCCATGCAGACGCAAGCCTCCAGGGGGCAGCGATGCAACTGACCACCCTCATAGATATTAACCACATCCAGACCAAGACAGCAGGCAGCAAGTTTCAGGTTGAACAGCATCACTCTGTCATCTAAACATCCCATCCTCTTTGAGGTCCTTCATTAGATTAATCAATACACTGATGGTTGAGAATCATGACGTGAATTAAGTGGAGAACTATGATGGTGACTAGCAGTGTGACATTCTCATACACTTCCTTGTTTTCGAGCATCTGGGTCCTTCTTCAAAGCAAGCACGTCACTTTGACACATGCATAAAGCAGGGCTGATCTCAGCGATATGCTGGCCACTAACATTCATATTGCTCCTCCTTTCACTTCAAAACCATTGACACAACTGCATCATAGCAGAGGCAGCTGGTAACCTGACAAGTGGCTGGCCAGCATATAGCACATGACACTGACTTAGCAAGGATGCAACCATTCACTGATCCAAAATCAAACCACAATGAGACAAATAAACATAAATAAAATAAAGTCCTGCTTTTGCTGTGGAGACACACTGCTGGAGCCAAACCTAGAAAAACATACCTAACATAGGTCTCATAGTAGCGCCTTCTGTCCAAGAAAGCAGAGGGATGGGTTGAGAGAAAGCATTTCGGTTAGGAAGGAGAAGGGAGGAGAGAACACAGAGAAAAGGGCGGAGAGAGCGTGACACATATATATCATACAGTATATGAATCATATACAGCATTCTCATATATATGTATGAGGAGGACAGAGTGTGATGGCGGACGTCGACTCCAGTGTTGGCTGACAATTCCATTTTCTCTTTTCCAGATAAGACGCAAACTAAAAACCATTTCTCTTTCGTAAAGTGGCAGCAATGAAATTGTCCCCCTAACTTATTGGGTGCTAAAGAAAAAACGGATACCAACACTGGAGCGTCTGACTGAACAGAGCGTGAGAATCCAGGAGATAAGTGTTCTTCTGGTCACTTATGAAATTAAGTGTCAGTATGAAAGTCGGCTGGTGATCCATTATGAAGTGAAGGGTTTTACAATAAAGGTTTGTGAAACGGGAAGGTTTGATAAGAAGCCAGGTCCTGCCTGTGGAACAAACATACTTATGCAACAGATAATGTGCACAGGTGTTTTCATTACAGCGAGCACTCGAGGCTAAGAAAGTAATAACAGTGTTATTAAAATTTCTTCAGTTATGCGCTGTCGTACAGACTAAGATAGCTGCATTGAGGGAGAACAGAGTGACAAGAAATACATTTTAAAACTTCTGCAGGTGCAGGTTTTTTTGCTTTCTCTGCTGAAGTAATGCCCAAACAATTAAAGGGGAATCCATAATCTATATCTATAAACTCTGAAACTCCTAAACGTACTGTCATATTTTATCAATTCTATATGAATTCTTTTTATTCTATCAGCTACAGTATTTTTTGAGCAACTATTAAGTAATTCAGGTTATCTCCTAACTGCAAAAGTTATGAGAAACACTTGCTTAATGGGAAAAACACACCCAACTTGGGCCTTGAACTCACACAGTGACCACTTTTAAACTGCTATTAAGAAGTCATTTTTATAAAATGTCCCTTCAAAATATCTTTGGAGGGAACCTGTGAACGTAATGTGACTTTAATTTCTACATTTAGCAAGTTCTGGGAAACAACAGTTCCATTCTGCATCGATTATTTGAACCATTTCTGAGTCAGATTAAAAGGCTGATGCTCGGTGTGTTGATACCTTTGACCCTGGGGTGTCCGGGGCTTGTCATATTCGTAGTAGGAGCTGCGATGACCTGGGTAGCCGTTGGGAGGCGCGTGTTCGTAGTAACGATGGTGTCCTCCGTTGGGCAGACTGGACACGTTGGCGTTGTTGAGGTTGATGTTGGTGGATTTGGGAGACTTGCCGTAGGAGTTGTGGTGGCGATGGTGGTGGTGGTGGTGGTGGTGATGGTGGTTGGGGTGGGACATTGCATTGGCTCGAGACAGGCGTCCCACCGGCTGCTCCATGTGGGCGTAGTGAGGCGGAGGCTGCACCTGTAGAGGCCGCTGTGTGGCGTTGGTCTGATGGCCGTTGGATCGCCGGTGACCCCCGTTCATGAGATGGTTCCCGAAGAGTCCGCCGTTACGCTGTGAAGGAACGCTCAAAGTAAAACCACCGGGGCTTCGACACCTTACAAAGCAGCTGAACAAATGTGCTATTGATGTTAAGTCTGGTTTTCTTTTCAGAAACTGTATGAGCAAAATTAAGTTCAGAAGCTGGTTTCATGGCACATGACGTGAGCAAAATGAATGCACTGTTTGTAGTTTGTTGGAACTGAAATGAAGGAAAAACAAAGGAAGCCAAAATGAACAAAAAGCTACATATTGTAGCAAAGTAAAGACATAACATCGACTACATATTTAGCGGATTAACATTAAGTTACTTAACAAGCACAATATTCAAATGTAACATTCCACCTGTCATGTAAAATTGAGTCAGTTACCCTATAAATTTCCTCGTCTTCCTCAGGAATAAAGTCTACTAGCTCGTCATCCTGCAGATCGCATGATATCGCTCGGCGAATTTCGGGCCCAATATCATGCAGCGTGCGAAGGCCGGCCTGTAACCATGACAATAAGAGGGCTAAATGCTACAGCGGGGGAACTTCATCTTACAACTCACAGCAGGAAAAAAATCTCACATCACACAGTCACAACCACCACACATACTGGGCATACACACACCTGTGCTGGGATACTGACATTTACAGTACTGACGGACTGTGAGAGATGAGAACACACAGACAGACAGATGTGCTCTCCTGAAAGCAACCAGCTGTGAGCATCACTTAGCTGAAATGTCTTGTGTGGCATCCAGCTGTGCTCTTCTCACATTATGCTGCAGTGTGTGCGGCAAACACCTACTTTTCATCCTTGCCTCTGTTTTGCAGGTGTACTTAACCAAATTAGCATAACGTACACAAACATATCATTATAAAATCAACTTAAAAGCTGTTTCCTGTTGGATAAAGATATATGGTGGTATGTTGTAGCCATATATCGTACATAATAAGGTAACAGAAATGGCAACAAGCTTTGCATGTGAATTTCATGAATGGATGAGTGAACTGTGATGCACAGGAAACACATGAGGTGATGGCTGGAGACGATGACACACGCTTAACATCAACATCGATGATATTCAGAGACGCAGAGACACGAAGAACAAGTTCACACGCTGGAAACATGTAAATCACAGATTCATACTGTACACCAAGATCATGAACAACCTGCTGGATCATAAACCATAACATTAGCACACTTGATGATATTTGAATGAAATGCACAAAGACAAAAACAACATTACAACGCTCATTTATTTCCACACAGTGTCAGTCTCTCCTCTCTCTCAATAAGAAGACGCGCGGACAACCGTTAGACTCACCTGCAGAGCGATCGCCGTGTTGTTCTGGGAGGGGTGAGCACCCACCAGGCCTTCCTCTTTACGTTTCTTGAATTTCCTAAAGTAGTCCTGTATCAGGAAGGTGGCATAGAACTTCCCCACGGTTACCTCATCATCTGAGTGAACAGACCACACAAATGCTTCCTGTGTCAGCAGGTCACTACACACAGCACCGCGGGAGAGAGAAGGAGAGACTCTTCTCCTCCCTCGTCCAGCCTCCTTCAAAAAAAATGCAGGTCCATCACCTTGGGACTGCAGACACCCCAATCAACCCCAAAAGATTTTAAAATCCAAATTATATACATCCATCTTGATGGTGTATATACTGTACCTCGGTGTGCACCACCTGAAATCCTTCGCTGTGTTTCAGAAAGAACAGAGGATCAAACTCCTTGTGTTGTTCTTGTGCGTGCAAAGTTAGATCGTTTACATTATATGTATGTTTGATTTTAAACTGGAGAATTTCAAAGAACACACATCCTACGGCATCAATTAAAGCTGAGAAAAATGACTGGTGTAACTTCTTTTGAAGTGATAAGATGAGCAGAATTCAGGTCAAATAGAATCAACACACAGTATGATTAGCAAATAATGCTGCTTTTCAATAAGCTGCAAAATAGAGACTTTAAATATTTGGATGACATTAATACTTAACAACCATTAGTCTTCGAGAATTTATTTTACGTGTATGAACCAAGCTATTTTGGAAGATGTCTGAGAATGCCATTTACTTTACTACTTTAGCACATGCAAGCAAGCAGATCTACAGTATGCATCAAACATGTCAGTATGTTTGCACTAATTCACCTTTGTGCTCGTGTATGCCTTTGTTTTTTTATATGATGTGTGCTAGCCTGGGGATATTGCACTTTCTTTATGGGAATGTTCTTTGCGTATTGTTTGGCCCGTTTGATTAGAGTGTTTTGTGTGAGAATCATTCTGAAGCAGGGGTCTGAGTCACTTTGAACAAGCACGCTGGGGACAGAGATCGGAGAGAGAGGCAACACTAGTTCCATGCCACCACCCTAAAACAGAACTGCTTCAGAATATTCTGAAGTGCTTCAGAGTTTTGGATACAGAGATATAAAAGTGTGAGAAGCTCAAGCAGTGAGAAGAAGACAAACGAGAGAGTCAGAGAGAGAGAGAGAGAGGGGAGAGACAGGTAGAGAAGGAGAGAGACAGAGAGATTAGTGAGAGAGAGACAGAGAGCATGCTCTTGCACTGTGGTCTATATGGCCATGCAAGCCCAAAGCCCAGCGGACAGTCGGTGGCCTCCATCAGCATCCAGGGCCGGATCAAACACACACATGGATAAGAGACACACTGCTGAGGGGGCAACCAGGAGAACATGAGCAGAGCAGAAACAGCATGGTACAGCTTTACTTTCTGAGTGAGAATTTGTGTGTGTGAGTTTTTTTTCATTTAAGGACAGAGTTATGAAGGAGCAGTTTGGAGCTTCCTGTGATTTTGTGCAAACAGCATGTGGGCAGCATATGGTGTGTGTGCGATTTAAGCTGCTCTAGCGTGGCGTGTGTGTGTCAAACTGCAACAGAAGGACTAAAATGTAATTTCACTGAAAGACACAGGTCGGTTCCACTAACCACCAGCGGGGGGCACCACTTGATCCAGCAGCTTCATGCTGGTCCTCTTCCAGATTTTCTTGATGACGGCTCGCAGCTCTTCGTTGGCCTGCTCTAGATTACCTGCACCACAGGGACACAAACGTCCCTAAGAAACCAGCACTCCAGTTCACAGCCATTTTAAATCCAGGCGAGCTCGTAATTACAGGTAACAGAGAGCGCTCAGTGAATGCATCGGTATTCTTTTTAGTGAAGCTCATACCTTCTGTTTTGATCTTCAGGGCAGTGCGCACCAGTGCGAACAAAGTGGCGTTAAACATGACTGTGCCGTCACTGTTCAGAGGCATGTTCATGGCTACCAGCCTCTGAAAGACGAGAGCAGACAGGAGCCTTTAACAAGGTAGAACAGGTCGGCTTAATGATCACTATTGTGCATTTTGAAAATGAGACAATAAAAGAAGGGAGGAGCAGAGACCTTGCAAGCGACTCTGTGAGGACACAGTTTGCCGAAGCCCAGAGGAGGCTGGATACGACGAAGGAGTGTCACGACATCCAGATGTTTAATTCTGCCCCTGTAGGAAGAAAAGTAAACAGACGTGAGATAAAATGATAAAAAAAAATGAAATACTTTTTGATGCTGTAGGTAATGGAGCACATACTTTGCCTCTGGGTCGTACTCTGACCATATTCTCTTGAATTCATCGAGGTGGTGTGGACCAAGAATGGACCAATCACGTGTCAGATAGTCAAAGTTGTCCATGATGACGGCCACAAACAGATTGATAATCTAGCCGGGCACAAGAAAGCTGTTTTACATACGTTTGCTTAGTCTCATTTTATTAAGAGCAAACACTAGACATGTAACATTTGTAATTTTTTAACTATAGCCTTACTTGTCAACCCTTTCGACTTTCTTCCAGACACCCCGGAGAGAAGAATTCCCATTTCTTTTGTAAAATCTTAAAGGGGAGCAACTAATATCGAAATTCTCCTTTTTTTGAGGTCTCAAAGTTGGCAAGTATGGCAACAGCAGGTGGAAAGTATGCTCCCACATTCACAATGATTACAGATTATTTTCTGACCACGTTACTCTGTATTGTCATTTCTCTACATTTTGTATTGCCACTTTGTTTGGTTCTCTTATTAGTTGGAAACTATTTTGTTTTCCGAATATCTGCAGAGTTGCTTCTCTGGTGCATGACCAAGTACGTAGAGCTAAATGATTGGTATTCATGTTTGTGTGTACCAAGAAGGCGCAGAGCATGTAGAAGGTGATGAAGTAAATTATTGCGAATCCACTGCCACACGTCATCTCTTCGCCAGGGTTGTAGTCGGACTCCGGGTCACACAGCTTCCCCGGCATGCAGGCTAACATTATCTCCTGCCACGCCTCTCCGGTGGCACATCTGGGAAACAGACCAGCAAGATAAACACAATAAATCACTGGAAAGATAACTCAAAAAACTTCAAAAAGATCCCCTCCATATAGAAAAATAGTCTGCATGGATCACATTCTTGGCATCACATTTTTAAGTTACAAATTGGGCCGGAATTGACTTCCAAATTTCTTGTGATGTCACAACCTGCCTCTTAAAATAAAAACATTCTGCTCGTGTCAAAGTCTTTATATCAATAAATACATTACAGGAATAAAATGATCAAAAACACACTGAATCCTGGTGACCCCTGACCCCTAAACCCTACACACCTGAAGAGAAGGAGCACAGCCTGAGGGAAGGTCTGGAAGTTGTTGTTTCTGTTGATGTGTGTCCCGTCCACCATAGCCACTTTCCCAAACACCTGAAGCACAAATATCATTGAATTTAACTGCAGCTTTACCAAAACAAAGGAAACATATATTGTCTCACATGTAGTCACCAACCTGCATGCCGATGACAGCGTAGATGAAGAACAGCATGGCTATCAGGAGAGCAACATATGGCAGAGCCTTCGGGCAAAAGAGAGGAAAGAAAGTAGACAAATATCAGCGTCATTGCACAATATGTACTTTGTGCCGAGAGGGACGTTTGCAGTGTTCTCTCTGAGGAGGATGTAGAGCCAGATCTTCTGGAGGCATAAACTGCTCTGGTCCAGACCTGTTTACTGATGGGAGGGGAGCTCAGAGACTATTTCTTAATTTTGGGGATTTAGAAAAGTGGATTTTTCTTCATTCTCATTTATCAACCTGACTGCAGCAGCGATCTGCACAGGTGACCTCCATGGTCCTGTCACTGTCACTTGTGCGAGGCGCAAATGCAAATACTCAGCAGATACACTCAGCCTTTGTGTGTTGTTGTTCGCTAGCTTTCGGCTAATGTATGGTAAAGTAATCTGGCTGTTTGGGGCAAATAGGGTAGGCTCAGGCAAGTAACACTTCTGCAAAACTCTGACATGTTATATCTCTATAATATCCAACAGTTACTGACTGACTGACTGACTTCACTTACGCCTCACCTGAAAGGACTTGATGAATGTCCAAAGCAGGGTGCGAATGCCCTCCCCTCTGCTGAGGAGCTTGACCAGCCGCATGACTCGAAACAGACGGAAGAAGGTGATGGAGATGCGAGCGCTGTCCTCCGTGTTCTGTGGAGAATCAGTGCAGAGTCAGAGGACAGGTGGGTGGTGGTGTGCGTAGTGAAAACAGAGCATCTGGCCGTGCTTTACGGGATGATGAGGTCTGACGTGAGACCCCAAAGCCAGATACATATGGGCTGAGACAGCAGCACTGCATCTTTACATCTGCATGTTTAGAGCACTGAATTTTAGCATTTGAGGATTAGCCTTCTGATGTAGCAGCGTCATCTTTTAGATGTTCAAAGTGAAGGTTTTACTACAGCATATACAAGCCCGTAGATTTAAGGCAATTTCGGGTCGAATCTTAATGAAGCAGAGTCTGTAAACCAGTGCAGCTGCAGCTGATATGTTTCTCTTAGTCTGCGTCCAAAGCACTGTCAGGAGCCCTGTCACTGTACAGACCTACAGGGGAGGAAGCAAGGAGGCAAGCATGCTGGAGAAAAACCTTGCCATACTTGACAGGACACATCTGCACAAGCATGGCACCCTCAGTCCAGAGTCACTGCATGCGGAGTCACAGTGGGGCCAAACCCGAGCGGGTCGGCCGGGAGGTTCACAGGTCAGAGCTAGGTGACCTGATCCCAGGGGTCATCCATAGGCCACTACCCCACGCCAAAATGCTGGCAGAGAGACCATGTAGCTGTGTCAACAGTACAAACGTGGGGAGCGGCCCTAAACCGCTCCCACCTAACTGGACACACAGCATCACGTTTGAGTGACACACTCTCCTTAGAAATAACTCCAAACATTTAGGAATATGAAAAGCAATCTTTTGTTTTGTTTTTTTGTGGAAATGAACAAACAAAACCAATGACAAAAAAAATACAGAAATGAAAACCTTATCATGAGGAAATAAATGAATAAGCAGTAGATCATAGGAGATGAAGAAAAAATACCAAACAAGGAAATGCAGATCTGAACATAGCCCTAAAGAGGAAGGAGGGGGGAGGTGGAGCATCTTACCCCCAGCTCATCCACCTGAGGAGTCTCCGTTGGCTTTAAAATCAAAGACCTGTATTAATCACTTGCACAGAAAGACCGCTGGTGTCACACACACACACACACACACACACATTGGGCCAAACATGTAAACATTACATTTGAAAAGTCTCAGTCAAGACGTAGACAGAACAGAGTCACTACTCGTCTCACTGACGGGACAAAACTGTCTTATCGCTTCACTATGACACAGACGCACATTCATGTATCACTGTCTATGTACACACATCAAACATTATCTAAACACTTTAAAGGACTGCCACACAACAGGTTCACGGATTAACATTCTCTATGTAGGGCTTGCATGTCAGGCTGACGAACAACATAAACTTACTTAATAACTTAGTAACATGTAAGACTGGCACACAACTTTATCACTCCCCCGGTGTGATGGTCATTACTGATGGGATTAAATGGACCGTACGGCCGAGATGTCCCTGCTGAGCTTTAGGAGATGTGAATGAGAAAGTTGACTCGACTGACGTAACAAATGATGTGAAGTCATGTCATGATAAAAGCGCCGTCTGCTATCCTTACAGAGCCTTGACTCACAGCGGGCTGTTTGTCTCCTCTGGGTGGCAATGATTTAATGTGAACCAAGTATTTTGAATTTTTACTTTTTTCCCCTGTGGCTGAAATGAAAATGTTTGAGACGGTTGACGTAATAAAAATAATTTGATCGTCGCTCACACAAATCCACACTCATACACATGTTTTCGTCATTAACAGTAAATAACAGGATATCAGTCGTGTTCAGCGAGCATTTTGTACACAGAACAAAGTCCAGGTGCAAAAGTAAAATAGAAACATCGATCACAGTGGTGGTGGTTAGGCAGAACCTGTATAACGATTATGTGATCTTTGCAAAAGAATGAGATTAACTCAGCACTCGAAAACAAAGAGATACTCCAGACAGATATGGCTTCATTCAAGTCCCTCAGCACATTACTCGACAGTATGAGGCGCAGAATGAGCAGAGATGATTAAAAAATAATGTAGAATTAGCTTGAGGAGGTTCTTTAGGTAATCCTGGCCACAGCGTTGATGGAGCATGCGTTCAGCATTGCCACGTCTGCTGGGGGGGGAGGGGAAGCACTGCACGCACACGCAAGACACTTCTTTTTTTTTCTTTTTTTTAGATGATGAGGAGCCATCGATGAACTCATAGCAAATGCAGCAACTCATGCATGTCAGTAGTGCCCTGCAACAAAACTGCCATAGCAGGGCGCTCTCACAGTCCGGTGCAGAGAGAGGTGGATGAACGACAGAGGAGGAGAGAGGAAGACAGAGAGGGAAGAGCAAGAGGGGGAGTAAAAAAGAGACCAGAACTGGGATAGAAATCAGACAGATTTAGTCATACTGGAAGAAGAGGAGAGGCAAGAGGGGGGTCGAGAGGGAGAGAGTAGAGAGTTTCACTGTTGGGAGTGTTCATGCACCTGACTGGAGTCTACACACCTGCGCTACACATGAGCTCCATTCTGAGCTTTAAGAGCTCACTACAGGAAGACAGAACAAAACACAGAGACAATCACTCACAGAGACACAAACACAAGATCATCAAAGAACCTCAGACTCAGCTGCATTAAACCACCATCAGTGAAAGTGTACAAAGATGAAGTCTAATTCTTCTGATCCGCTCATGGACTCTTACCTGATAACAGTACGCTGAAAAGGATGCTCAGACATTAACTGTCACTTGAGGACTGTAACTGAAGCCTAATCTAAATTTTTGGTCGCTGTCTCTATCCAGCTCACACCATGACTTATCTGTTTTATCCAGCATCGATGCGTTAGATCAACCACCTGTGAGAACGCGCTAAAACACAACTTTAAGGAAAGTGAACGAAGACGTTTCTTTCTTTCTTTAAAAAAAAAATATCTCATTATGATTTCAGCTTTTCAAGTAGGGCTGCACAATTGATTGAAATTCTACTAAAATAGAAACATGACCAAATCATATAAACTGCCATGCTTACTAAAGCTAAAATATGTGGAAAATAAACAGGCTTATAATGAAGAACCGTAAAGCTGCTGAGATGTTCTGGCCCAGTTTTTGTTCGGCACAGACTCCAACAAATGTCACCTCATCATGATTTTAATAGTTTTTTCAGTGAAAACAAAAATTTGTCAATCAAAAATGATCATTAACACCAATCATAGCTCATATCCCAATCATAATATCTGTCAAAAATAATTGAAATATACATTTTTCTACCATCTTGTGCAGCTCTGTTTTCAAGCAGTGCTTCAGTTTTACAGATTCTGTGTTAAAACTGTCCTTAATGTTGTGTAGGATGGACGTTTCCAAGCTCTGAGCTCCAGGGCCATTCTGTCTGGAGGTAAAGGTCGAGGGGTATGGCAAGAGAGAAAGGACAAACTTCACAAGGCTCTATGGGGAAAAAACTGACCGGAGGGGAATGGAGCGGGTGGCCAAGCGCCATCTGTGAGAGGCGGGACATGAAAAGGGTGTTACAAAGAAATGAGGTGAATGGCTTCCCAGCATGCATTGGGAGAGGTCACAGTGGTCAGAGTGAGCAAGCAATAAATCAAAAATGCAAACCCATTATAGATCAGCTATTAGAATTGATTAAATGATGAAAGTTTAATATCTGATCTCGCCAGCTCGCTGCATGACACAGACAGCAACAACTACATGCAACACAAACCACAAATAAACATAAATGGTGGATGAGAATGTCTCACAAGAACCGGTATGAAAGCCCTTGTGACATCAAGTCCCCAAAAGTCACATCACACACACATGTATTCATTCATATATACACTAACCTTAAAGTACACACTGTACACATGTAAAACACACATGCAGAACAATAATCATGATAATTAATAACCACCACCGTATGTTTTAAACAAAGTTAGTGCTTGTTTGTACACTCATGCAGACACACATTTCGGGAACTGAGTAAACACAGAAAAAACATGAAACGTAACTCCAGAAAAACAGCACTGCAGCTCAGATACGAGAGCACTCGGGGGGGTGGGGGCAGATTGAGTCTTTGGTACGCTGCATCTCTAACAAGCACCTTCATCACCATAACTGTTCGTCTCAGTTTGGTCTCAAAGCATTCCCGTCTTTTGGTTTGTGAATCTTCGCCATGTTAGTACCAGTTATACTCAACTGCAGCACAGCGAAGCCGATCACAGGCACATTTAGTCTTTGTTTTAGGTGTTCAAGTGACGAGCGAAGCATTAAATGGGAGTATTTTCGTTGTTGCTCAATGTACAGATTAAGTAAAATCTACCGTGACTTTTATTGCTCTTTCAAGGCAGCTGACTCACCAAGTTTGATCAATACGGAAAATCAGTGAGTTGCTGTTCTCCAAAATAACAAAAAATTTATTTGTCGCCTGAGTAAATAAAACATTAAATGACCAATTTTTGTTATTCATCCACTGTAAAGGGGTCCCCGAAGATAAAGTTGTTATACACCACAGGTTACACACAGAAAACATTTTTGTTCATTGCCATACTTGCCTCTACAAGTTTCTATGGAAACAAAACGAACAAGAGTAAGAATTAGAAAAACCACACCAATAAATCATCTTGCTCTGAACCAAACAGGCCTCTATTCACAAAGAAATGTGAGAAGACTCCTGTTTTTGACACATAATTTCCAGGGTCCGAGGGGTTTACAATCAGCATGTTCATCAGAAAATTATGTCAGGATTCCTGCGACAAACAGTTCTGCAACACGTGGATAATATGACATTTAGCAGAAGCAAAGATCCAACAGGACGGGCTATATCAGTAAGTCATAGTACTGTGGATGTAGCACTAATAACAGAGTGTAAATGAAGGTCAAACTGAAGCTTTACAGAACAAGCCAATGGCACTTTGACAACGATGAATGCGTTTTCACAAATAGAGCTGCAAAGTCTTGGAATAAGAACTATCACGATGAATATGAAAGCCTTGACTACAGTTGAACAGATAAGAATTTATAATGGAAAATAGTTCCCGGAAGAAAATCTGAGGGGTCTTCAGAAGATAAAAATAAATGAGACAGTTCTATCTTTTATTTTTAATTTGAAGGGCTCTTAAATAATGAAAAAAAAATCAGAGAAGAACAAAAAAAACCTCCATGAGTAGACATTGCTTCATTTTTAGGGTCCTCAAGACAAAAAGTCTGGGAACAACTATCACCACCAGCAGTGTTCAACAAATAATTCTGTCAGCTGCCATGTGGCTTTCCCTGCAAGGCTTCAGTTCAACCCAGGAAGCAGAAAAAGTAGTACTTACGTTAACTTCAGTGATAGCGATATCGACGACGCTACCAACAACAATTAAGGCATCAAATGTGTTCCAAGCATCAGCGAAATAGTGCTGTTAATGCATGGCGATAAATGTAAGAGTAGAGATGGGAGTGAAAGAGAGAAGGAATGTAAATGGAGATGATCATGATCAGAGAAGAGTGGAAGGTCAAGATGGTCAGCGGAGTGAATGAAATGAAACGGGTCAGGGGAGGACAAAAAGAGAGGGAAAAAGGGAGATATAGTGTTACAAAAGATTAGACAAGAAGCCAGAAATCTGAGCCAGTGTGAGCCGAGGCGGCCCCGACAGAGGGAGGTGAGAGAGCAGCGGGACTCGCTGAGGCTGAGCTTACTTACATCAATCTCACTGAGAACAATGTCTACTATGCTGCCAATCACAACCAGGGCGTCGAACACATTCCAGGCATCCCCAAAATAGCCCTGAGTGAGGTGCAGCGAGAGGTGTGCAAGTGGGACGTGAGATCGGCACAAAGCAAAAAAGTCTTTATTCTTACACGGAAATCTATTTGGACTTATTCTGATCATTCGAAACAGTGAGTCTAGAAAAAGGAGAAAGTCAGCACTGCACCCCACACACGGTGTCTTACTAGCATCCTGTCCTTCTTCTCAACACAGAGCTGTTGAGCCGCATCGTTAAGGGGGAGAAATAAAGGAGAATCATTCACTGACTGAATCCGCTGCTCCACTCTTAAAAATTTTAGAAGTAGTTCAACATTTTATGAGATCAGACGCTTGTTCACTGTGATGACAGCGTTGAATCCACCCTCATACACGTCCACTAAATATGAAGCTACAGCCAGGAGACCGTTAGCCTAGATTGGCATAAAGACTGATAAAACAGGCTGAGACAGTGAGCCTGGCTCTGTCCAAAGGTAACCAAATCTGAGATCTGTCCGGTGTTATTAAAGGAGCTCGCTCATGTTGACACTGTGAAATGTACATACAGAGAATGTTTAGTTGTGGGAGAGAAAACTACTTCAAATTCAAATCTACTGTCTGTAGAACCACTAACAGACTACAATCGTTTGCATACTAATGAGATAGAGGTAGCATGTCTTGGTCCTGGAACACAACCAGAGCTCAAAAATACATAAAACAGCAAGTTTACAGCAGCTATGTACAGGACTGTTTTCTTGGCCTGGAGCTCACTATTAGCACACTATGACCTCCTGGGAGACTGTTTACCTGTGGACGCGGCAAGGCTAGCTGTTTCTCATTGATTTCAGTCTTTGTGCTGAGCTACGATAGCTGTAGCTTGATTTTTAACAGACGGATATAGGTGTGGTATTCATCGCCTCATTCAAGTCTCCTCAGTATTCTCGAATATGCCTTTGATACTTTAAATCAAACTGTGTAAAATGTTTGTTAAAGTAGCTAGCTGTGTGTGTGTGTGTGTGTGTGTGTGTGTGTGTGTGTGCGCGCGTGTGTGTGTTAAAGGTACATTTCTGTTCGAGTTGGTACGTGTATGTGTTCTGGTGAAAGTGGCTGTATGAAAAGACGTACGCAGGTCGACTCACCCTGGGTTTGAAAGCGATGAGTTTGAGAACCATTTCCACAGTGAAGACAGTGGTGAAGACCATATTAAGAATGTCCATCACATAGTTGAAGAGCGCCGACTGGCCGTAGTGCTGCAGGACGGAGATAAAGAGGGAATCTGCTTTTTAATACCACAGTGTCTTTTTCATTTTACCACTAGGTGGTGCATGGCGATTAGGGCGGTACAAAGCTGGCAAATACTGTATAACACGTTTACAGACTAATTCATTTTTACTGATGCAATTATATATACCGATTCTTATCAACATGTCTATGCTCCAGGAAATTTGTAGATACAGCTATACAGTATAAAAAAATGCAGAGATGTGTATTTACTAGTTGGTGAAATGTATGAATTTAGGGTTCAACAAATGTTCTTTAGTATATCATTGAACTCAACCAATATTTGATACTTAATACATTTGACTTGAATGAACATATACAAAATACATATAACCTATATGACGCTCACTTCTGAGTCAAATTAAAGTACGACCACTGAATGATCCCTGTTCTCGCATGCAATCTCATTCTTTTGAACAGACACAGAGCTGATGACTTCCTACCTGTACGGCCAGGCAGAGCGTGTTGAGCATGATGAGCACAAACATGATGTACTCAAACCCGGTGGAGTTCACCACATACCAGAACTTATACTGGTACGGGTTCTTAGGGATGTACCTCCTCAGTGGACGAGCCTTTAGAGCGTACTCCACACACTGACGCTGTGCAGAAACATACAAAACTGGTTTTAATGCTCTGTTAAAAACACACTTCATACTACATTTACATGAGCTACAGTTCTGATGAATATATCTTCTGAAAAGTTTATTTTTTGACCTGACACACACATAAACACACATTCTGTGAACCTGGTTCTGACCTGGTTCTTGTCCAGTTCACAGTTTTTGTACTCTTTCTCTCCTTGTTCCTGAAATGTGACGATCACGAAACCTACGAAGATGTTCATCATGAAGAAAGCAATGATGATGATGTAGATGATGAAGAAGATAGAAATCTCCACGCGGTAGTTGTAAATGGGCCCGAGGTTCTCCCTGTTGGAGTCGATGGCCTTGTACAGTAACCTGAGGAGAGAAGAAAACAGAACCCATTGGATCTGCGTTCTCTAGATGTCACCCATGTTTTGTTCAGTTCTCTTAGACCACTTCAAATCATGAGCTTTTGAATTCTCTTGTTGTTGTTTTCAAAGCTTTAACACAGGGATTCAAACGTTTGAATCTTACGCAGGCCAGCCTTCAAAAGTGGACACAGTGAACAGAGCCATCATAGCCATGAGGACGTTGTCGAAGTTGAAGTCGCTGTTGTGCCACAGTCTTTTGTGGATGGTCGGCTGGTTCACATCTCCATCTTTATACAGGATGTAGGTGCCCCTATGAGACAGTGTTGCATGGAGGTTAAGACCGAGACTATGATAATTATTGCAAGTGATTTTATTGTGAAGGAACAAGACGGGTAAAACTAACTTGCACTCTTCTGGGCTGGACTTGGCTTCATCCGTGCAGCGATAAAACTTTCCCTATAGAGAAATGTTATTACTCCAATTACACACATTTTAAAACTGTCTTTATGCGTAATACTAGATTTTTTACAAACTCAACACTTTCTGACCTTAAACAGCTGCACCCCTATGCAGGCGAACATGAACTGTAGCAGAGTGGTGACGATCATGATGTTACCGATAGTTCGGATGGCCACGAACACACACTGCACCACGTGCTGTGAAACAGAAACATACACGTTTGTAAGCTGTGGTGTCTTTGCTGCACAGAGAGGTCTAAGATTGTAGTTTTTAATGTGGTAATGGTGCAGGATGGTTTTGTGATGAGGTTTCACCTTCAGGCCTTTAGCTCGGTTGATGGCCCTCAGGGGTCGAAGAACTCGAAGAACCCTAAGAATCTTCACCACTGAGATGGCCGAGGACCTGAGCAATGGAAACAAACGGGTGCAGTGTTCGTTTTAAAGCAAGACATTCTAGAAAAGTTCCTGACACTATTTGGTCAAAATGGGCTAAAACTAGGGATACACGATCATAACTATAGGCTATCAGTATCTTCTAATAAAGGTTTAAAAATAAATGTAACAGGCAAAGAAGATGACGCTTTAATTTCTAACACGTGACATGAACCACTGACTAAGCAGATTTATGTTATCATTTGTTCCTTTATGTGAAAGTTCTGTCTTGGCCAGAAGTCGTAAAAGATTCTGAAGTTCGACTGAAATTTTTTTTTGGTAATAGAAAAGGTAAAATATCTTTTTTAAATTGTTTATGTTAATGTTGAAAAGTATTGTATGTCTGTGTCTGCCAGTGGCCATAACTTCATTCCACGACACAGGAAACCTGATGTATCAGCATCAGCCGAAACTAGTTGGAAAATTTTGCCTTTTTGAAAAAATCGAGTATTGTGCAACTCTAACAAAAGCTGTGCTGTTCGGAGAAAATATGCCTGCATGTGTTTGTACTCACTGGATGCCAAAGGAGACGAGGGACACTCCCACCACCAACAGGTCCAGCAGGTTGAAGTAGTTCCTACAGAATGCTCCTTTATGGAGGAAGGCTCCGTATGTCGTCATCTGAGGAGAGGACGGAGGAAGTTAGAGGAGCATTTGATAAAGAAAACACAACAAAACACTTTTTATCCAGCACACACTAGATTCGCACAAACAGTTATACTTCCGCTCCATACTTCAGAGGACAGAGACACACAGCACAAACATATTAAAAAGGAGAAACATATGCTCACACACATCACTCTCCACCAGGCACACGCGCACACTTCTCCACACTCTTTTTGATCACTCCGATTCGGGGTGGCGAGCTCAGAGCAGTGAAAACAGGAAGCTAAATCTACCCTCGCCACCCCCACAGCCCTTAACTACATGAATGTAGTAGTAAGTCATTCATTTCACAATCGACTATGGGATGAGGCAATAAAACATGCATTTTGTTGCCGCGATGTCAGGGATATTTAGTACCTGCAAGAGCTCTAGTTATAGTGATTGGAAAGTTGAAATGGCCTTACTGTCACATTCATGTGGACCGTCATCTTAAAGCACATTCCATTATGTTCTTTAATAGTTGAGAATACGGGGAAGCAGCTCCCAATTAAAAAAACTCTTAAGAGTTCAGCAGGCAGAGAAGAAAAACCGGCCAAAAATAACTCTTCTTCCAAATAATAAAAGTAAAGGATTCATTTTCCGGGTGCATGTAAATGTGGAGCCTCGCAGAGAGAGAGAGAGAGAGATAGAGATAGAGAGAGAGAGAGAGAGAGACTGCTAACTAGGAGCATCAGGGAATTTTGAGTAAAACGATTAACTTTTTTTTTTTTTCTTTTGCCACAAATGGCTCCAGACACAACTCCACATTTCTATGCACTCAGTCAGGGAAAGCAGACTGAACCATGCTCGGCAGGAACATGGTTGGTTTTGCCCCCTCTTTTATGGATAATCTGAAGAGCAGTCAGTACGAGAGGCATGGAGTTGGCTTTGACTGGAGTTGACTTTACGTCTTTTCGAACACCTCCCTGCAGATGAAACTCAACTTCAGCCAATGCCTGAACGATGTTTGAACAGCCCATTAAAATGTGTTGCATTGCAAAAAAGGGGTTGCATCATGTCTTTTTTTTTTTTTTTAACATAATCTGCATCATCAAAATCATTTCAGCGATGACTGCCCGAATGACGTGACACCCATGTGAGTAGAATGTAATGCTGATGTGATGTTTCCTTCCCCCAACGTGAGTTTTTTTCTTTGATTTAAGCAAATCTCATGTTCGTGTTAGTGTGCGCAAAACTCCAATATTTAGTTTTGGCTTTTTTTTTTTTTTTTAAAAGAGGTGCCATGAATAAAAAAAGTAAATAAGAGAAAGGAAACAAACAAGCCAGGTTGTACTGAGTGGCAGGTGACACACAAGGAGAGAATGCAGCAAGGCTCTCGTTGTCATTTAAGAGGTTACCTTCAATACGATCTCAAATGTAAACATACTAGTGAAGACATAATCTGCATAGCCTAGGACCTGGAAGGCAACGAGACGTTTGGAGTGTTATTGGGGTGAGGTTAGTCACAGCACAGACAGGGGACACAGGGCATTTACCTTCAAAACGATCTCAACAGTAAAGATAGCCGTGAAAGCATAGTCAAAGTAACCAAGTATCTGCAAAAAGCAACGTAGATGTTTAACAGAGACAGTTCATCGTGCAGCGTCATACATCATTATGTAAACAAGATGAATAAGAATAAGAAAAAAAAATAAGAAAACATTTGAAGCTTTCTCTGGAAGAGGATTGTTAGAGAAAAACAGTCATTTTTTAATGACATGCACAAAGAATCAGCATCATTTCTGATGCAGTATATTCAAATTGGCTAAAACTGTATTAAAATCAGCAGATTGCACTGAAAGTTAAACACAAACATCCCTGATAATCCTTAGATTGCTTTACCAGAGTGTGCCAGTGTTTTTGCCTGTTTTAGCTCAGAAAATACAAATTGCATATACGTAAAGGTGCCATATGGAAGACTTTTAACTGAAAACATTCCAAAATGTACTTAAAATTAACAACAGAGTGTGAAGAAAGAACAGACACTATGTCATTAGCATGCTAACCATCAAGCCCCGGCCCGTTATGTCTTAATAGTCAAAACCCTCCTCCTGGGGGTCTAAAGCTCCTGTGGTACCAGCGTAAACATCAATTTTACCCTGGTAGTCCGGCCAGCTGCATGGCTGACTGAACTAGCTAGCCAATGACAGCTACAGTCATGGATGTATAGAGAGAATGCAGTCAGCGGTTGCTGTGGTGATATGCTGCTCCCTATTTGTTTTGAGGATGAATTCAATATGCGGCCCATTCTTACATAATGTGCCTTTAACACTAATGCCAAACAAATTGTAAAAGATATTGAGTTGTGCTGACACAGGATACTAGATTGACATGTAAAGGTCTCTTCAAAACAATCAATGCCTTAGTACTGAGCTGTGCCTTCAGCGAGTTACAGTCAAGATGTGATTTGCAAGATGTGGCCAGAATTTTAAGCTAGCAACAAAATCATAGGGGTCGGCGTGTCATCAAAGTTAACAACAACTGCTGACCTTTGCTGGCTATCCCTGGCTATAACCAGCAACTGTTGGCTTTAAGCTCAAGGCTCAGTTAGCCTCAGAGCCATCGTTTGGACAACTAAACGAGGCAAGTAAGCTCAAATAACAACAACAACTGTATTTTCCCTTTTTTTTTTCCTGTTTGTGAGAAAAACAGTTGTAAAAATGTTTAATTTCTTGAAATTTTTCTGAGGTTATTTTGTTTCTAATCAGACTAAGGAGCAAGATCACCACTTTAACATCTCCCATCTGAAACTACGAGGGCCATCAGACTATCTTCTTCTCTTGCAGTACAAAGTGGTATTATGAGACAGGATGAGCTGGAGCTAGATGTTTAGCATGCTAACTTTAGATATCTCTGCAACACCGTACACAGACATCTTTGACAGAATGTCACCACTGTTTATCACACTCTGTTGATGACATTATTAAACCTTTTGAATGATTGAAACTTGCCATATCTTTTGAAATTGTTCCTTTAATGCAGGCACCACCTCTAAAAACGTTCCTTTACGGTGCATTCTAGGACATTCCGACATTTGTAATATGTGAGTGAGCTTCTAAAAGCACGGCACTCATAAGCTACGTTGCTGGAAAACATTTCCAAGAGAAAAAAACAACCTTGTCAGAAGAATAATGTGAAAGTGCTGCTGTAGTTGTTTGGTTTTTAAGGGTTGCTGTTGAGTAGCTAATCCATAAACCATGAAGGATGAATAGGCCAGCATCAGCTGGGTCACCAGATGCCGCCATTAACATTGTACTGCCCGGTATCTTCAAGCATTCATCCCAGTGTCCTGACAGGAACAGTCTATGTCCTGGTAATTACACTAGAATGAATGTTTTGGAAAATAAACTGTGAGGTATCTTTTTATAAAGTGTCAAGGACAGGACAGATGACGTAGATATTGTCAAAGGGACAGAAGATCTAGATTTTCTCTTTCTTCATCATCTGTCGCCCTCTCTAAAGTCTTCAGCAGAGTAATCTGTGATTTACAGGCAGATCGGTAGAGTTCAATCTCACGGACGCAAAATATAATAGACTTTTTCATGCCAGCTAAATGATATCATTGACATCCCTCTGAAAATAAATCAAATGAATTGTTTGATTGTTGCTTCACACGTGACGTGTGCCGGAAATGCTTTACATCCAGAGACATTATTGATGATGGATCTTGTGAAGTTGCATGAGTCTTACATATTTTTAAGTGTTAGTAAAAAAAATCATTTTTATGTTTCTTTGGAAAATTGTCAGTAGTAAAATATTGTATGCAAGTTATAATAAATGGGCTAAAACATGCAAAGCCACCAGTATGTCTAAAGAATTATAACACAAAGTGCTACAGATATAAATATTTTGTCGCTTTGCCTCTTTATCTTTGCTACTTAGAAGCCATAAATACAAGTTTCAATTGCACGTTTGCAGACTTACAATATTGCGAGCAGAGAAGTTTCTGATCGGATCCTCGGCAGCGAGTGAGACGGAGCTGAGCATGATGAACACCAGGATGAGGTTGGTGAATATGTGATGATTGATAAGCCTGTGGCAAAACACTCGAAACCTGGAGGACGAAGGAAACAGTGTTAGTGCGTGTCCACTCGTGTTAAGTGCGCTGAGCACGATGGGTCAGTGTTTCCTACGGGTTTGTGCTGCTGAAGATGAAGAAGGCGCTTCCCTCTGGGATGGGAGTGATCTTCTCCTTCTTGACCAGCTCGGAGATGACCGGCCGGGGCCCCGATGGAACTTCTGGATCCTCCTCCTCCGCTGCCGTCTCCTCGTTGTCCTCCTCCTCCTCCTTCAGTCAAGCAGAAAGTGTGTCAGTGTGTTTAACTCCTCATACTGTAGAGATAAGTTACTGTATGATGATTACGGATACCTTCTCATCTTTCTCATCATCCTTCTTGTCCCTGCAAAGAACAGATATGGGCATGAGTTTGGGCATGTAACGCTCGAACAGCATTTTCACAGAGAGACACAGTAGAGATCGAGCTGTCACCCTTTATTGTCTCCTCCGTCTGTGTTGAGAGACTCTGCATCTGCCAAGTTGTCCACGGCGATAGCCAAGAAGACATTCAGGAGGATATCTGAGCGAGGTGTTCAGTAAAGGACAACTCAATAGATAAATGCATGGCTTTATATTTCCTTTCAGATGTTAAGTGTACGCTAGCTGATAGATTTGCTACTTCAGCAGTTTTGGAGTGTTTGTGTCAGTGACAGAGGATACAGTTTCCGCAGATGAAGAGGATGATGAAGTAAAAGCACACGATCATCCCAGAAGAGGACGGGCCTCCGTACGCCATTATCCCATCGTACATCACGGCGTTCCAGTCTTCTCCAGTCAGGATCTAAAATCCATCAGAATAAATATTTTGTGGGAGAAGCATCAACAGCAGTGGGTCATGCTCAGTGATTACAGAGGGTGTGTGCAGACCGCCCTAATCACTGCTGAGTGACCTCGATAAACCTGTTACAGCTTCTGTAACTGGGCAGATAACAGGAGATGAATGAGCGTGGTTAAAAACAATGGAGTAGACTGAGGTAGTGTGCCAAACAATTTTCACTTTGACTTCAGTCAAACAGAGTCAAACAGCTGAAAAACAAGGTCATGAGATGGACTCTCCAAGTGACCCAAAACACATCCAAGGACAATGTAACATAATGCACCTGACACTAAACTGCATCTACATATTCATGACTGGCTCTAGAATTGCATTTATGCATTAGCTTCTCATTGTAATCCAAAGAAATACTGGATCATTTTTACTGATATTTGGGAGTTAAAAAGATTCCATAAGGTTAGATATACAGAGTATTTCTTTATCATAAACGACGATCATGATACAAATCTAATTTGTCCAAACACCATTTTTGTATTTTTCTAACATTTCTTTATATCTAATTCTGTTCCAGTTAGGCTGCCTTATGCTTGCTGTTTACTTGTGCTTATTAAAAAAACGTATTTCTGGACTTAAATAAATCACCTACAATATGGAACATTGTGTAAAACACAATGAGGGCAGATTAACTTTATAATTTAATTTCGCATAATTTCACAATGCAAACAAAATAAATAAGCAAATAAACTATTATTTTAACTAGTCTATATTCATATCCAAGTCCAAGTCCTTAGTCCTTAGTCCCAGTTAGCTGTAAATGGAATGCGACATAATGTTTGTAATTTACCAGCAGCACCTGAATGCATGACGTAGAGCGCAGTCAGTCGACAGAAGCAGACAGCGCGGGACTTTTGTATCGCAACTCTGGTTTTGGTTTCAGTATCACTGCACCTCTAGATGACGTACACAGATTTGTATATCATAGAAAGCTAATACTGCTGCAGACATCAGCCTGACTGACTTACTGTTCTTTTCTCTTAATCGTCAACAGTTTGTTAAATATCTGACTTCAGTCCTGGTCCTCAGGGAGCCCTGTCCTGCACGTTTTAGATGAACTGTATCTGAATGAAAATACCTGAAACACGGTCAGAAGGGCTTGGGGGAAGTTGTCAAAGGTACTCCTCTTGGTCTGGGTCTCGTCAAAGTTGAACTTCCCTCCAAAGACCTGCATGCCCAGCAGCGAGAAGATGATGATGAAGAGGAAAAGCAGCAGCAGCAGGGAGGCGATGGACTTCATGGAGTTGAGCAGAGATGCCACCAGGTTGCTCAAGGACTGCCAGTGACTGTTAAGAAACACGTGGGGGAGCAGAGGGGAGGGAGAGCCATGTGATCCAGTGAACATCACACAAACACTCAACACACACACACACACACACACACACACCCACACACACACACACACACACACACACACACAGTCGGAGCATGTTATCATCCTCACCGTGTGACCTTGAAGATCCTCAGCAGGCGGACGCAGCGGAACACAGAGATACCGAGCGGAGACATGATTTCCAGTTCGACCAGGATGGTTTCAGTGATTCCTCCACACACCACAAAGCAGTCAAAGCGGTTGAACAGTGAAACAAAATACGCCTGCAGCCCGAGACTGTACATCTTCACCAACATCTCGCATGTGAAGAGGGCGAGCAGCACCTTGTTGGCCACATCTGAAACCCAGAGAGAAGATTTAAGATCAAAAACAAAAACTAGAAATATAGAGAGAGGGATTTAGGGTGACACATTAGAGCGTGTCGAGAGCGCTTATAGTAGGTTTGGAATGTTATTGATTTCTCGCTTTCTTTTGAGTGAATTTTTTATTCTATTTATATTTATCTACATTTTTTGATGCTTCTTTTTCTGTGCACATAAAAATGAAAAAATAAAAAACAAAAGATATCGTAGAGAGTTTGTTTTTTACGACTGATGCACAAAATCGGGTAAAACACTCAGGACCAAGGGTGCACAAAACTCAGCATTCAGCGTTTCAGTAAGCAAATATACATAAAACACAACAATTTCAATTCATACTTCTACCCCACTACATTTTGGTGTTTGTTGTGTTTTACTTTCCACTTCCTGTCCTTTGTCTTCTCCTCTCGTTTTAGTCTGTGCACCTGTGTATCAGTTGATAATCAGCCCCTGTGTATTTAAGTCTCCTTGAATACTCGTTTGCCCATCATTTTGTTGCACATTGGTTTTCAGCTTTGTTAGTAAAGTTCTCGTGTTTATCCCTTTATGTCCAACCTTAACAAGTGAAGTAATCATGATAAAACAGTAAAAATGCTAAAACAACAACACATTAATGCAATGGCACTGGAATTTGTTAATTCTACTTATAGATATTATACTAATTAAGATGAATGATGTAATTCATAAGTGCTGTTCATACCCTGCACTTGAGTCAGCCACATAGGCTGGTTGTAGTGCTCTGACGATATGGTGAGAGTGTTGAGGAACACCAGGATGATGACCAGCCAATAGAAAGGCACCGATTTGACAGCCAGTCGGCACTTCCTGCGGCAGAACCTGTTCCAGCGGCGCCAGCGCCGACTGCAGGAGCAGAAATCATGGTCAGCACAGCATGACTCACTTTGAAATCACTACGGTCTGTTTCCATTAATAATACGAATGCAGAGGAGTAGGGGGGGGATCAGCCACAGGGGGACTGCATTGATGTATTTTTTTTGCAAGTCATACTTTACAGTAAATGAGCTGAAAAATTCTGCGTAAGACTATTCTCGGAAAAAATACCTTATGCTGACTTTATAAAAGCTGTTGATTTATAATCCCCAGTAAAGTCTCATTAAAATACAGTGAAATGAAAGGCAAGCACTTACAAACACAATCTGTATAATCTAATGCAGGCACATGTTGTATTAATAAACTATAAGCCTCATGCAGAGACACGGACCCACAAATATACTGACCTGAACTTTGACTTTGAAATTTTTTGACTGAAAGACAGAAGAATTAGTGAAAGATTTACTGGTCAGTAACTGGTTTAAATGACATTAAACCTGTCAGAAGCATTTCAGGCCATGAAGACAATATAAACATGGAGGCGAGTTGTTCGTTTCAACCATTTTTTTTCACCACACATCAAAAAGGTAACAAAGTTGAGGATACATTCGGTGAAAGAGAATCTGAGTTCTTCAGACTTCAGACTTTGTAGAAATGGTTGCACCACAAGCGACATCAGTCTTAAGCACGGTAATTGAAAGTAAGAACAGTGGTCGTGTTTTTTTTTTAGAAGGGTTGATGTACATTCTCACCACAGAGGTCCGCAGCACGGCGTCTTTTCATCCTCCCCGTTTTGATTCTCGGTGTTCACAGATTCTGTCTCGCTGGCTGGAACGCTCGCTGCGGCAGCAAAAAAAAGCAAGACATTTACAAAAAAAAATAATCACATGCAATGCGCAGTGGCACACGATTCTCCAGATGAAACACAGTGCAGTGCATCCCGGGGGGAAGAAGTGTGAAAAGAAATAAAACGCAGACTGCCGGCATCACATCAGACTATTCTGGGCTGGTATTTTAGAAAAACGAAGAAAAGGATAAAAGGAACCAGCAGAGATAAAATGATTACACTCCATAAAAATATATTCAAGTGCATCACAATTATTTCCTCTTAATTTCTAAAAGAAGCAAATTGTTTTATTTTTCATCTCCAAAGCCATGCTGCAGCCAAAAAACTTTGGCCCTCATCGAAAAGGAAGGAGCTCTGCGCTGTGGCTGTGCATCACTGTCATCATTAGTATCATTTACCAAGTGCTGAAAGGGAGCTGACACGGGACAGGCGAGTGGACAGCTGCTCGACGAGGGCTGACTGATGCAGACAATGAGGAGCAGAGGGGAAGAAGGGAGCAGGCCGACGAGGACAGAGCTCTTAAAGCTGTCTCTGAAATGCTACGCTCAGAGTACTGCCAGCGCTTTGGAGAGACTATCGGCGCAGACAGACGATGATTAACTGTGTGAAACGTCTCAGTGCTTTAACTCGTACGAGAGAGCGCCGTGCGTGCTAGTGCTTAGCTTATGAAGACGTGTTGGCTTTGATTCCTGAGTGGTCGGACAGCTCTCAGCTCTGAAAATAGTGCTGACTGCTGGAGTAGTGATCTGGGTTTAGCCCTGTTTCCTATATTCACACTGAGCCCCTTGCTTTTGAATTGGGGAAGGAAACGGGGCGTGCCTGCTATCAAACGCAGCTGCATTTCTACTCCATATTAAACTCGCTTAATGGATAAATGAAGGGCTTTTTAAAAAAAGTAGACCGTTCACAGGAACAAAACAGGGAGGAAAAAGGGGAAAAGAAAACGGAAAAGGCTGTGATGCTCGGACACGACGGGATAAACACACTAATAAAGCACACAGTGATGAGGTATTACATTAGGCTGCACACGACACACACTCAAACACACACAGACTCACTCAGCAGTCAGTCAGGATGATCCAACTGTAACTGCTGCTTACCTTTTGGATTTATCATTTAGGTTTAAGTAAAAATCTACTTACTTATAATCAACGATTCTCCACTGATAGAATCATTGAAGTTTTATCTGTGTTTTTTTTTTACCTCTGCCAAGTGGGTTATGTTTTCATCCGTGCTCGTTTGTTGGTTTGTCAGCAGGATTACACAAACAACTACTGATCAGATTTCCGTGAAACTTTGATAGCTAAGAGTAAACCCAATTAACCTTTGGTGCAGATCTGGATAAAGGGACAGAGCCAGCAATCTTTTGTCACTTTCTTTAACACTGTGGGATAGAGTCTTTTTTGACAATTTTGATGATTTCTTTAGGAAAAATGCACAATCTTGATAAAAAAAATCAGGCATATTTAGGGGGCTGGCATCTATAAGTGAGTATGAACAGGTCACTGATCTGTCATTTGAGTTTTTTTCTTTTTTGCGTGCAAAATGGAAAGCACGGCAGCAGCATGGTAATTAAAACAATACATTTTTAATCTCTGTCCTTTAAGGTACATTTTGTCCGAAATTTTTGGTTTATTTTTGTAGTTAAAAAAAAATATATTGATGGTATTTTGTATAATGTACTTGTGTAGGTAATTTAACTTTCCTTTCACACAGGGATTTTTTTTAGCTCTCTATATATTTTATTACATTCTTATACATAAACATATATTAAAACATATATATGATTGTTTTTGTACTATTAAAGGGGCTCTGGGATTTGCTTCCTTTAAGGCAAGTTCTTAACAACGCTTGCTGTAACTGTAATAAAGATGGGAATCTCTGCTGCTCTCAATGGAAATGACTTAACACAAAGTAGTTTGATGTCTTGAAGTAATTTGGGATCATGAGAGTTTTGCCTTCATTCTTTATCAGCTACCATTGCTGATGAAAATCTATTTGATGTAACTAGGGCAGAGATGTTCACAGATGAGGTAATGTTTAAAAGTTTTATGTTTGTTTAGTCATGTTTGCTGACCTCCTTTCTCACTCTGATGTATCATCTAATGTTTCCCCCCCGCCGGAAAGTTAGAGCAGCAGGTGAGAAATGAAACGCACCTCGAATAAATTTACAGATTTTCAAACATTGGTAGAAACATTTGGGATAATACAAGTACACAACTCAATAAAATGAAGGAAAAAAAGGTCTATCTGACATGTTATATAGAATTGTAACATATATCTTTAACTCAACACCTAAAATGTTCATATTTATAAACAAAAAACTCTACTGACATAAAACTGAAAACTTTTTTGTCTGAAATTAATTCGAGCATCAATAACACACGCTCTAAGTTGCGTACACACACACACAAACACACACACACACACATACACAAGAGCAAGAGAACACTGAAGGGAAAGCACAGGATTTACCATGAGTGTCGGACGACTGGCTGAACCACCCAAACCTTCCTTTCTTCTTCTCAGTAAGGTCAGCCAGAGTCACCCCTTCATGTGTAATGCATGCAAGTCCATGCATTCAGACACAACGGCACAGCAGAGGGACATGGTGGGGAAAGGGGGGGGCGAGAATGGGCTGCTATCAAAATGGGTCAGAGCAGACAAGCACCACAGGACAACAACAGTATTCAAAATATCAATATCCAACAATGACAAGAGCAGCAGGAGCCACGGGGGCCGCGAACACTGAGGAGGGCAGAAGAACAACATGGAGAGCTGTTAGTCACTGGAAGCGCCTGCAGGTGACGAGGCGACACACACCAAAAGCCGGGATGGATGTTGAAGAAAAGCAGTATGGACCTGCCTCCTCGTAACCTCCACAGCTTTTTACTCGGGAGCCTCTCAGTTTATGGTTAAAATGTTTGCTGCAATGAAAACTAAACATCGGACTTTATACATGAAGAAGAGGAAAAGACAGGGGGGAGAGGTAAAAATGAGGGGAGAACATAATGAGCACACGGGGTGCAGAGATCCTACTGTACGCTCAAACTATAAGGTGTATCAGTCGCAGTTTCTCTGTTCTGCATCATGTGTGCTGCTTATATAAAGAGGATTTGGATTAAGAGTTTTTCGACTACTCAAGTAATATCTTCTTTTTTTTTCCTTTTTTCCTTCTCAGATAAACTCTTGTGGTGCTCACGGCGTGCTCCACTTCCATCGGTGACATACATTGAGCGTGAAGATAAAACAGTCTGTGCGGCTCTGCGGCAAAACACCTTTCATGTGTGTATATAGGTCTCCTGTCTCTTTGTTAATACATGCCTCTATGTCCATATGCAGGTGTGTGTGTGTGTGTGTGTTTGGTGTGTGTGTGTGTGTCAAAGCATTTGTGTAAGTGCATTGATCTGCATATGGCCAAGAAAGCCTTATTGATTATTTGACACTAATATCATCACAAGTAAAAATTCCATCATTGGTTGTTAATGAAGTGTAAACTCTACAAGTTATTTTGCCTTTGTTACTGCTTTGGCTGATTAACTACAATGCCCAGAGTTAATTTGTGCTAAATTCACCAATTTTACACATACTAGTGTGAGAGAGTACCACTTCATGTGTGATAAAAGGCAGCATGAAGCCTTCTGTGGCTCTCTAGGAAGCTGAATGTAATCTCTAAATACCCTCCAGTGATGTCAACTAGTGGCTGAGTTGCACTGTGGGTAATGTGGGCATCAAGTTATGAAAAGGAAAAATAATAATGAGTCTAACATTCTTATAACCGCACAATGCTAGACCAGTGGGCTGCTTTTCAAAACATTTTGCTGACACTACCCATAATGCCACTGAGTGACATCACTGGAGGCAAGTTATCAGATTACATCCAGCTTCCTTTGGAGCCTCAAAGGCTTAACACTGCTTTTTTTCAACACATTGATATGTAAAATTGGTGGAATGACCCTTTAATCAGACCCACAGAAGAATTGCATTCTGGACTACTATCACTGTTGGTGGAAAAAGTTGAACTTCTCTCCTCTCTGGCGAATGTCATCGTGCATTATTGTTACATTTTGAAGCAGATGAGTGTGATGCTTTAGAGTGTCGGATCGTTTTTCCTAATGAACTCCGTCTGTTTCTGTGCTCGACGTGTCTCGTGATTGACTCGTCATCTGGGGAAACGAGAGACAGCGTTATGGGACAAATATTTCTCCTCCAGAGAGAAATTACTTTTCAGCTGACCCACTGCGTTTTTCATTTTTTACAAAACTCAGATTTCTGGAGTTTCAATCTCTTTCGTATGCTGATTTTGTAAACATAAGGCCTAATTATAGTTGCAGAAATCACAACCCCCTCAAGCCAACAATAATGCACCCCGCTTGATGTTTTTCTCAATGCAGCGGAACAGATTCGATCAGTTTGCTGTATCGAAGGGTGCGTGCGACGCCGGCGCAGCATTACTCTTCACTGCATGAAGGAAGGGGGGTTGGGGGGAAGATGCTTACGGTTGCGCTTGCTCTCCTCATCGGCCTCATCTTCGTTGTCCGGGTCTATATCCTCAGCCTGAGTGATCCAGTCCAGATAACCCTTCAGATCCTCCTCCAGCTGCTGCTTCTCACGCAGCTTCTGGAAGTCTCCACGAGCTTTGGCCTTCTCTCTCTCTTTGGAGAACTCTCTGGGTTTGCAGAAGCACACGTGGAGAAAAAAACAAAAAAACAAACCAAACACACACAAAGACAAACTTACTTTCACGGCAAACAACAAAACGTTTTGGGGTTTTTTTCCACACACAAAATCATGTGCATCTTTGTCCATATCGTTTTCTATAATAACTGCATGCAATCCAATCACAACCTCTCAGTGCCTTCTGTGTTTTTTTGAACCTTAGCCACTGGAGGGAGATGTACACCTTTGAAAGACAACAGCACTATATTTAGAGCCCCACAGTACAGTAGCTTATCCTTCAGGGGAGCATCTTAATAATACACAAAAGGCAATTTAGGTAGATGATGGTTTCAGGAATCGGCAACATCTAAACTGATCCATTGCATAAAACCACTGTGGAAGCTGCAATCCGTATTCAGAAGGCGGGAGGTAAATATATTCCGTGCATGCTGGGATATTGTCATTACTGAGAAAAATGTGTAGTTAAGCTGTGCTGATGGAAAAAGTCAAACATAGAAACAAAGCAGTTTCCTAAAACTGTGTTTTCTAAAGTCGAAGCAGATAAAAAATTATGCCTGTCTTAAGTGGCCAGCGTCTAAGAGCATCTGAGTTGATGATTGTGTTAACCTTGTTGGCTATAAAAAACAAAACAAAACAAAACAAAAAACATCAGGCTCTGCTGGCTGGTCAACCATCCAGAGTTAATTCTACTGTATACCCCACCCCCACTCCACAGAGCTGGGAAAGCAAACGGGGGTCTGAAAGAGCTTAGGAACGCAGAGGGAGTGAAGGGCGAGGAATAAGATTAATTTCTCTCTCAGGAGGTTGGATGGGTTGAGGAAGGGGTGGCGGAGGAAACGCTCACTTTGCAGTTGCCGCAGAAAGGACGTGATAGTTTGGCGCCAAACAAAGGTCAGGGAAGAACGGCCGAGAATATGCATTCATTTCGAGGTCCCAGTGCAGAACGGCAAATCAGGGGTTTAATATCTCCATATTTTTGGTTAAAGATTATTAGGATCGATGCATTGCAGTGGCTGACATCACAATACTCTGCAGCATATAAACTAATTTCAGTGTTTCCCACATCTTTTTCATTAAGTAAAAACAAACCTCGCATTTTTGATCCCCCCCTCCCGATTCAGTTGTCAAAACAGCAGGTGAGCCGAATGTGGAGGAGGCTTGACGTTGACGGAACGGAATTGAAAACCAACGTGAAACAAAATGACATCACACCAACCGGGTGAGCTTGTGAGTTTGTATGCATCATGAATAACATCATAAGTAGGCCTAGATGAAGTAGGAGTGTTGGCATTACGGGAATGACAGGAGCCAGAGAACATCTATCTATCTCTATCTGCTGAGCATGTTCGAATTCCCGTAGACAGCAGGGCCAGATCAAGGGCAGACCGTCCACTAGTTAGTTGATCACAGATTTTCTCTCAGACAGATTAACAACAAAAGTGAAATTTGCTAAACTGGGTCACCAAATATGCCTGGGCAGCCATTAATATACCTGGATGACCTTGCCAAGTAACATCTATGTGTGGGAAACACTGCTTGTATAGGCTGACACTACACAGCAAGTAATTCCAGTAATAAATAAATCACTGCATACACGCTTTGCCAGTGTTGGGAAGTCACTACTAGTATCCACAGTTTTACAGCCCCTTCTTTAGCAATGTACGCTATTGGGGAAAGTATTTTTGGGTTCCAGTGCATCAAGTGACGCTGTAATTACACAGTGTGGCCACTAGGATGATCTACCAGGAGCTGTCTCTACATCTGGATATGCTCCATTCATTGGGCAGTAGGCCTCAAAGTCTGTGTGTTGATTTTGATTTGTTCTCTAGTCTGTTAATTGGACATTGCTGGATTTGACTGATTGTTGATTTGATTGATATTTGTGTTGTCAAGATGTAATTTGACTCTGTATGTTGTTGGCACATTCTACATATGTGTGTTTTTTTGTGCTTTATCATCTGTTTTTTTCAAAAATGTCTTAGAAATGTTATGAAAAAGTAAATCAAATATAATATGTTACATATCATAACATTTTTATAAAGGTAACAAGTAATTTGTAACCGATTACCAAATTCAATAAAAGCCTTCCCAACACTGAGCTTTGAAAACTGCAGACCAAACCCACTGCACACGTTGCCTCTTACCCACTCAGCACACCCAACACAAGGTTTAACACAAAAAAGGAGCCCAGTATGATCAGGCTGACAAAATAAATCCAAGGTGTTTCCCATCCGATGGCGTCATTGACCTACAGGAGCCAAAATAGTAGCCAGTTAACAAACAGAAACATGTACAAGAACAGAGAACCTCAAACCTGAAATCAAGCAGGAGGTCTCTGTCCGCAAAGAGAGGAAGGCTTACCCGCTCAACACACCCAAAACCAGGTTCAGCACGAAAAAGGAGCCGAAGATCACAAGACTGACAAAGTACACCCATGGAAGCTCAAAGCCCATAGCATCATTCATCTGGAGGAAGAGGCGCCACCAAAGAGGCAGAAGAGCAGCAGAAAGAGAGGAAGAAAAGAGTGAACTCAGTGGTTAAAGGTAAAGAACGGCAGAACAAAAGTTAGACAAAAGTAGCTTTCTCTTTAGATGGAGATCTTGAAGGGATAGTTTAAAGTGCCAGGACAGCATCATGTTGTTATTGGGAGTTGTTGCATGCACTCAATCATTTAGTCAATCAATCATATCAGAGTGATAAGAGTTGCCTCGGGAAATTATCAGCAGCTTCATCGTCAGAATGTCACTCTCATTACCGCCGTGTGTCTGATCCGAGGAGACAGTTAAGCTGAAGGCGTGTGACAGTCACAGGAAATTGAACTGGGAGGTCACAGCGGGAGCACTCACCCAATACAGCACGTCTGTCCAGCCCTCCATGGTGATGCACTGAAACACCGTCAGCATGGCAAACAGGAAGTTGTCAAAGTTGGTGATGCCACCGTTGGGACCTTGCCAGCCTTCCCGGCACTCGCTGCCGTTGATGGGGCATTGGCGCCCGTGCCCTGAGATCGCACACGGAGCTGGTTCCTCTTCTGCTAACCCATCTATAGGCAGAGGAGAAAGAACAGTGTGTATGGAATGATATGTTCTTTACTTTATCCCATTTTACTGCAAATGTATATTGGTTAAAAAAAAATTGGTTGGCTTGATTTATTGGTATCAGTATCATTTCTTCCTATGACCAACAGCATCTCAAACTTCAAACCATGAAGGCAGGTTGACCTGGAGGACAAATGGTTTCGAGACAAGTGGATATCCCTTTTTTTTAATGTGACCGCCTCCCTCCTCATGCGCAGGTACTGTAGAAAGCTGCTGTTTTCAGTCGGTATTCCTCTAATGAACATGCAGAGCAGCAATGTGCACAAAGAGAGTCTAAATTGCTCCCCGAGGAGAGAACAACCGGGCCAGTGGCCACCACGTAATTTAGTCGGGAGTCTAAACTGCAGAAGCATGCCCTTGTGATGATGGGCAGTCGCGTTAAGACCCGGCTACTTTGAACATTAGATGACTAGTTAAAAGTGTTTGTTAAAATCGTTTTTACAGTCGTCAAAATATAAGATAAGTTGACTGGAAAGATGACTTGATATTAGATGTGAAGCAGAAAATTAAGAGGTTCTTACCTGAGCCAGGAAGAAAGCAGGTCGCGTGCATTTTACCGATGAAAAGCTCCAGGCCGATGATAGCATAGATGATGATGACGAACAAGACGAGGAGGGCAATGTGAAGGAGAGGGACCATGGCTTTAATGATGGAGTTCAACACCACCTGTAAACCTAAGCAAGGAGGGATATAAACACATTAAACAACGCTCGGCTGCACGAAGATATGAACTCTTGTGTCCAGTGGTTGATCCTGCATGAGCTTGGTGTGTTGAAGAGTGCAGGTAGGTTGGCCATGATCACACTCATTTAACTAGTAATCATAACTAGATCTTTTTTTTACAGGCTGTTGAAAGGATGTAAGTCATGATGATGATGATGAGGTAAATATGAAGCATCACAAACAGGTTTAAAATGTACAGCATGAATGCAACCCTAGCCTCCTGTATGTTTTTCTCACAGGTAGAAAAAATACTTTTTATCTTAGCAGTCATTATTAAATGCTAAATCTAACAGTAATTAAGGGTTATTTCTAGAGTTGTCGTGACATGCTGGTACTGATGAGGAAAAAGGAGAAGGAGACAAAGAGAGCGATGAAATCGTTCGCATGAAATCCTTTGGTCATGATGATTGTGTAGTCAAAATCTGATATCATGACAGCCCCAGTTAATTCACTGTTATTTCACAATAAAATGATTTCTAAACCATAAATTAAGCAACTAATCCAGAAAATGTTATAGATATAGATATCATACGCCACAGTATCTATTAACCATTTAGAAAATATTTTAAACATTAGTTCCAACTACAACAAACAATTGTTAAATAAATGGCTGATGGTGCATTTCATTGTTAGTTAAAAGTAAAAATAACTATCAACTAAAGTTAAATTAACCATACATTTACTATTTATTGATTGTTATTGTAAAATCTTACCCCTTTCTCTACAAATGTGACACCAGTTTCATCTACAACCACAGATACTGTTGTCCAGAAATGTGTCAGGAGTGTTTTACTCTGAGTTTGTTTGTTTCTATTACAGCCACAGTTCATGTCTCCAGGGAGCTGATGTAGATGTTGAAGAGATGTTTCTGAAAACACTCCCTGAGGATGGAACATCGACCATCTGGACTCGTCATGCATGACCTCTCAACCTACAATTCACTGGGGCTCATCACGACTGACAACATTATACATACATCGTATAAGGAAAATTTGTGGTGGATCTCATTGTAGGAGCTGGATCTCCGGCGTGTCGCCGTCATGGCAGACAATAAATGTAACCCTATCCCCGAGTGCGACCTAACAGGCAGGAGAGTAATGGTGGACTGCTCCCCAAGCCTGCGTGTTAGGTCACACTTAGGGATCGACACTTTTTGTCTGCCATGACGGTGGCGCGCCGGAGATCCAGCTCCTACAGTGAGTAGTTCAAAAACCTTCTTTTTAGTAAACTCTGCGTACACAAACGATGTTCTCAATGCTCGTGTTCATGTGTAGAGACCCTGGTGATGCCACGAGCAAAGTTTCATGTTGTGTCGAGCCTTCTTAGTGTTTTAAAAATAGTGATTTTTATGCTAGCATAAGAGTGCCCCTGCACTCCATTGAAAATTAGCATGCCCAAAAACGAAACTACAGTAAATCTTAAAAGTGCCTCTTTCGTCGTAATTATGCATTTACACAAAGGTTTGACTCATATTAAATCACAAATAAAGCCTCAGTTGCTTTTTGGCAAGAGTTTCACTTCAAGAATCGGGTTACGCTGGTTACACTGGTATGTAGAGCTCAGGCTTGTCTCAGCACTTACTGGGTACTCCTGAGACCAGCCGCAGGGGTCGCAGCACACGGAAGGCTCGAAGGGCTTTAACATCAAATCCACCTGGTTTACCCCCGTGCCCGTGCATTGAAGGATTCGGAACTTCTCCCTCGCCTTCTCCCTTCTCCTCTTTGGTCAATAGCTCCAAGACAACACTGAAGAGTCTGTCAGAAAACAAAGGAAGAAACGCACATTATTAATCTGCCAAGGAGGACAATCTGACAACTGACAGTCGATTCATTGTTTGAGTCCATTTTCAGGGACAGAAATGCAAAACATTTGGTCGTTCCAGCTTGCAAATGTGAGGATTTGCTGCTGTTATTTGTCATATATGAAGGTAAACTGAAAATCTTTTCAGTTCTGGGCTAAAAACAATAAAGTTTTTTAACACAACCAGTTGATTCATTAAGAAAATAATGAACAGATTGTGAAAATAGTCCTTAATAATATCATTTTTCAATCTTTACATTTTCACAGTCGATGGTTTCTCAAGCAGTACCCTGGAGGTGCATTATTTTTATCACAAAAATTGGACTAACACACACATATTACTGCATCACAACCATCAGATACAGATTTTATGATCTTATTCAGACACCAATCTCGAAGGCCAAAAACTGAACAGAACGCGATGACCTTAGAACAAATCATAATGTGTGTTTACAATCACTTTACAGTACTGTTCCTTTTTCATGATTGTTATTCTGAAGTGTATACATTTAATTCATCTACAGTTGTTTTTGTTCACATCTCATTATTAACACTTTCACTGATGTTGGTTTGGAGACCTAATTTACCCGATGGGCTACAGACTAAAGAAAATGATTTTACTTTGGTGTGCCTAATCTTCCAAAAATTAATCAATTGTATCAACAACAACATATTATATTACACTAAAGACCTGATAAGTTGTTGTTAATGCTCTTAATGTGATCTAAAAGTAAGCACATGTAACAATGAGTGCAATGTGTTATACTTATAACCTAAGCATATGTTTTATATATATATATATACACACACACACACACACACATATATGCGTGTTTGTGTGTGTGTGTGTGTGTGTGTGTGTGTGTGTGTGTGTATATAACCATCCCTCAAACTATTATTTAGCTATGGAACTATAACGAAGGATGCATCATCAGTTTACTTTACAGCCACCCACAAACCATATTGATATCAACGGGATACAGTTGAATTTATAAGTCTACAGATATATGAAATACAATGCGTGGTCAAGAGATGATATAAAACTGGTCACTGAACACTTGACTGGTATAGGTTCCATATATTTATAGTACATTTTAACCGTTGAGCTCTTGTATTCTTGGAATGTCTTAAAATGCTTCATATGCCTATAATGTGTACAATCGGGGCCGTGTGAGTCACTTAACGTGACTGATGATATTTTTGAATCTGAATAAACACTATATAAAAAAACGACATGTAGAATAAATGATGAGCATATTTCTTAATATCAAATCCTATCTCTCTCGATCGCTCTCTCACATGAATGATCTACCAGCTTCTCTGCTCCCATGGTGCCGCTGCGTGTTTTCTGTACGTCTTCCACCACACATATATGTAACTCATCAACATTATCCAATTCATTTTAGATCAATTTAAACAGGGAAACAACAACCTCCCAGGGGGCAGACTGGGGACGCCCACTGGAGGTCAGTTTTCACAGGGTTAAGACCTGACAAAAAAACAATTATTTATTTTCAATATACACCCAGGGGCAATGCAAAGCGTCACCTTAACAGTCCTTCCCCCATAGCAATTTGAAAGTCTGACCTCCAGTAAAAGGAAATGTTTGGTTGCATTTGCTGCTGATTTAGGTGGAACAATCAGCTACTAAATATAAGTGGTAAAGATACACCATGTGAATGTTTCTCAGCCAACACCAAAAATAACTTGCTTGTCATGGCTGATACTGTTAACATTACTGATAGTTTCACATTTTTTCTTTTAAAACGAATAGTGATAAATAGTCCATGACATAACACCATCCCGTACATACCACACACCACTGTTTTATTCACATGGGGAACATAGGTGGGATAACTTTGTTCCTTGAATAAAATGATCACATAAAAGCTGTATTTAGTTTCCCCAGGTTGTCGTCTTATATTTTGTTTAAAGGCCTGAATTAATTAAGTGTGACAAATATGCAAAAAGGAGAAGAACTCAGCACTGCATCATACAACAGATATATCGAGAACAATCAGAAGTGAACAAATCTTTTATCAAGAGAGAGGACACTTCATTACAGTCAGCTAGATATTCCTCACCTAGCCAAGAGGGAAATCATCTCGCCACATCACATCAAAGCTGCGGACTAAAAAGCGGTGAATGAAGCTGCCGATAGGGGCTGGAAGGAGTTCTGAGGGCGTATCAGCGCAGTCTGCTCAGACTTATGTTATACTGAGTCACAGCTGTAAGACTGACCGCCTGCCACTGGGGTTTCATTACTCATTCAGTCATGTTCAACAGAAAACCTCCATAACGTATCGACATCTTTTTACTGAACATAACTGAGAGGAGTCGCTCGGATAAAAGGGATGCGTTTCCTCACTGTTTAAGGAATCATACAAGTGGGTTTAGCCTGTTTACTACAGATCACATGTTCCTTCTCTACAATCACTTTGCAAACCACCAGATATTACATTTGTTTTCAACTGATTTGGCATCCATTAGATTCACTTTGTTATTGTCTGTTACAAAGAATCACTTAGCTGACTCTGGAAACATGCGATGACCTCTCCACTAGGTGTTCCTGTTTCTGTCTTGCTGGGTTTGTTTTGGGGTAGAGAGTCATGAGCCACAACTGGACCCTATGTGGTTCTCCACTTTCTCATTTACTGCCCAAATTACGGACTACTGACTTACACATGCTCTTTCACACATAAATATGCTTTCTGTACATAGGGCAAACTCGCCTTTGTGAAAGTCTAAGGGCCAGGCTGTGATTAACTCTTTCATGAGTCTACCAATTGATTTTTACCCTGTACAGACAAGACTGGAAGCAACTGTTACATAGAAAACTAGGAAAATATACATCAAAAAGTATGTAACTGCACAACAAATGTTTAAAAATGAACATAATATCCCCCTATGGAGGCAAGTTGGAATAAGAACCAAGCAAAAGGCTGCTCCTGGCTAAAGTAGGTAAACGGAAATGGACAAATGGGACTCAGGCAAGCCAAACAATGTGAAATCAGAGACTGTTGTGCCCGGAGACCAGTCCCCACCATGACATCTCGGATCAAGCTGTTGCACTCAGCGGGCGGACCTTGTTGGACAATGTGTTTGTAACTTTGATGCTTATTGCTCACACGCAGTCACAACGGACGTTCAGTGTTTCTAAAATGTTTAACATTTGATATGAAGATGCGTTTTGCTGCCGTTTATAATTACCCTGACTCAAATTCTAAAGATGCTCTACGTGTTGATGTATGTTTGTATATCAATAACTGTATATATCTCCTGTAATATATGTGGCATGACGGAGTTTACGAACCTTCATTTCGTCATACAATCCTGTGTTGTAAAATGACGAATTACCTTGTACCTCTTGTACCTTTTAAAAGACATTAAAATGCTCCCTAAAGCTGCACATATAAGGGTATTTATTCTTTACAGATTTCTCACAGGGAATTCACCTTTTAGAATTACACAGAGTCAGTTAGTCCACTGTTGGTATAAAAATCTTTATTTATGCAGTGCCTTATTTGTACATTGTGTTTCCTGTTTCATAATTAGTCCCCTTTAGCTACCCTAAAAAATGTTGTCTGAAATTCACTAAATGTGACCTTACTGTTAGCCTTCCTTTGCTGCAAACCTAATTTACATTTCTGACACCCACGTCCTTTTAATACAATTCTGTTTTTAATACATTACGCCACACTTGTATTTGACTTTGTTTTCACCAGGAAAAACAGGCTTTTTACTGTATTACACTTTACAAGCCTTCATTATTTTTTCTTGCATTTTAACACTTTCCTCTCTGTGGAGAGCGCTGAAGCCCTCAATGAACCACAGCTGGATCATCAAGCGCCCATAACCTTTTATCCAACCTCTGTTAAACCATAACGTGAGCTGCTCTAATCAATAAATACAAGACACACAAAAACACTGAAGCCAACTGGGAAACGGAGTGAACTTTGACCTTCAACGTGAATTTATATAGCCCTTTCACAGCCGTATTGGCAGCGGCTATATTTTGACATCAGACACTGGCAGCGTTATTCTAGTGAGGCAGTTCCGTGATTTAGCAGCAACAGTCACTCTTCATAGCAGGAGCAGCCGTCTTTGCATTTGACTTGCATGGCAAATCAACCCTGCATGCTGCATACAGACAGAGATCTGACCCAGCTACTCACTGGACTGTGTGTGCTAGAGGAGAGAGAGAGGAAGGAGGGGGGGGGGGGGGAGAACAGAGAATGCCGCGATGAGGATGAAGATAACGAGAGCAGAGTGTGCAGGAGATGGGAATGAGGGCAGAGTCAGGTGGGGAAGTGTAAAGAATGAATTTGAGGGATCAAAACGGAAGGGGGAAGTATAAGAACGTGCCGCAGAGACAAAGCAAAGGAGGATGGGAGAGTGTGAGTGAAAGACAGTCGAGAGGAGAGGGAGAGACGGGAGAGAGTGTTGGAGAAGAGATGAAGTATGGAGAGATGGTGACTCACTCCAGTGGTGGTAAAGCTCTGATTTATTCTCTCTGTCTTTTCTGGGTCATATACTGTGGGTGTATGAGGGTCTCTATTAGCACTTGGCCGCTTGGAGCAGAGGCTTAACCAACTATAACTTTAACACCGACTGCCTCTCTGAGAAACACTGTAAACTGTCAAACTGAGATCAAGGTGCACATCCAAAAAAAAGCTGATATGCTGCCTGCTATGGCAGGTGATATTTTAGTTAAAAAACAATACACACAATGTATACGTATAATCAGTTGACTGAAATATAACTGGAGGACTCACCCGATGACGACGATGACAAAATCCAGCATGTTCCAACCGTTTCGCACATACGCGTTCTGGTGCATCACCAAACCGTAAGCGATGATCTTCAAAAAGGTCTCGATTGTGAAAATGATGAGGAAGGCATACTCAACTGTTTCCTGCAGACACCCAGAAAAAGACAAACAAAGCTCTTTAACGGAGACAAAATATGATTATCAGGAAACAGCAGGAGCATGGCATTAATAAAGAGTGTTGAGGGGACAACACACACACTTGAAGTGAACAGTTCAATCCAACACTGTAGTATTGAGAAATGTGTGAATTTAGTTTTCATTTTCTGTTTTTAATTTTTTCACATTTACAAAGAGGTTTTATCTGAACCAGGCCATACAATAATAGTACAGCAGCAATCATTCCCCAATCACTGGTGTCGGGAAAAGAAATATGTTTAATGTGCGCACACCTTCTTCTGTAGTAAGAGAGGTTCATCCCTTGATTTGCCTTAATGTAGAACACCTGAGCTTTTGTCACTAAACACAACAAACAAGGGAATTGTAGTCCTATACATAGTGGACTACGAATTAAAGACAGTGTCTATAGAGACGACTAAGATATATAAAGTTCACAATACAAAAGAATAATATAAATGATTTGTAGAGCATCAGACTACAGCCCGCATAGAACACAGATAATTTACAATCTTTTGTAGTTTATTCATTACAAAGCAATGAGTGGATTCGTACCATTACAGTTAAAAATACTTAAAGCAGAGATTGTTGCTTACTACTGTCCCGTCATTGGAACAGGTTCAGAAATACCTTCAATATAAATCACTTGTAAATTCACATATCGGTGCCACGTTATTCTTTTATTTCACATCCTGCTCCCTTGTACATATACCATGTGTGTGCACCAGTATGTACTGTACTGGTACACAATTAGTACAAAAAAATGACACAGTAGAAAGGGAAAGAATATGCTGTACATTGCAGACCATGATTTAAAGCATTGCCTTTGCCTTTTATATGTTGTATTTTTATGAGTATATTAGAATTTTATCAACAAACTAAAGCAAGAAAGAAGTTGAAAAGGTGCATGCTGTTACACAAATGCCAGTCACTGTGACGGCTGCGACACAGTAAATCAACACATAGGATATTTTTTAATTAGTTAATTAGTTACTCATTCTTGTTGAACCACAGAAAAGGAGAATGACTATACAGTAGAGTTCAAGAGCATAACATGTTGCTATTCTTCAACATCAGAAAGTGCAATCAAACCGAAAGGTAAAAAAAAAAAAGGTGTACTGCATGTTGAACCACATTGCAACCAGAGCAGCAAAATCTCACCTTGACCTCGTTCTGATCTGGCTCTCACATTGTCCAACACTTGTCTCGGCACATATTCACAGAACACCGTGGGACCCATGACAATATGAGAAACCTATTTCTTAGTTTTTATCCAGTATCATCTTAAGACTGGGCCACAAGCTGTTTGCCTTTATGATTAAAGCCAAACCAAATGTGCAAGGTCTTCAAAAGCTTGAACGTTTTGCAAGTGAACACACCACATAATCTAAGGTGGATGGACAGCTGACCACTGACATGCCCGGACCATCTGAATAACTATGTTTACGGCGTGTGCTGTGTCAGACTTGTTGTGACTCGTTTTCCTTTCCTTGCTGTTTCTCCCTATCTGTTTCCCCCCTCCTTTCCCCTCACCTGCTCCTTTCCCAGTGCGTGCGCTCGTAGGCGTGATGTTGCCGCTGCAGCAGAGAGTTGAGATGACTTGATGAATCACCTGTGCTTCATCAACTGCCACTAAATAACAATGATCTTCTCTTCACTCCGGTGCCAGATTGTGCTGTCTCTACAGGTGACTCTCCGCGATCATTCAGTATAGTATCTTGTGTTATTTTGATCTCGTGTGTGAATTTGTGGTGTCTGTGTTTTCGACGCTACTTTTTGCGGTGTCTCTCTGCTCAGCTCTCTGCTCCGTGCCTTCTCTAGCTCACCTGTGTTGCCAGCTTCTTCCCGTGAGATAACCAGCAAAATTGCTCATCCCTGGCACTCACCACCACCTGCTCACCACCTGCCTGCCCTCCTCTTCGTCATTCATCTTTATTGTTAACACCAAACCGCGTGCCTCTGCGTCTGGGTCTGCCAGTAACAAAACATTAAAAACTAGTCAAAATTCTGTACTTGTAATCCAAAAAGAAGAAAATAAATGTCCCGTTCTTACTTGCTTTGAATGTGAATTAATAATATGTGAGATTAGAATAAATTGCACAAGCTTTCTCAGCCAGTAGTCTTTTGAAACTCAGCATTGTGCCTGTGTGAGAAAAAAGGCAAAGGGAGAATTAGGAGCATATACAGTAGTTTAGGTATTTCTTGTACTTATCTGTATATGTTTATTTCTATTCTGTATTTGTTGATTTCACAATGGCTTTGATAATGTAAACGTCTGTTTTCAATGCCAACAAAGCTCCACTGAGTTTGTGAAAATGGCACGGAATGAGTGAAAACAGTGAAAGGACCAGTCTGAGATCTCTCGCTCACTGATGCATGAATGTATCTGAGAAAAGGGGCCAGCACACTTTGAACAAAATGACTGTTTTTAGAGGGCATGTGGAGATTAGACCCAGTGATGTAACTCAGCAGTGCGCCTTTTCTCAGGTTGTTTCAAAGACAGGCGGGACACGGGAACAACCGCGCCATCAGGTTGAGGTCGACTGGAAGTGAAGCGGACAGCAGAGGCACGCGTGGCTGTGTGAAGGTGGTGTGTGCATGTTAGTGCAGTGAAATGTGTGAGATGCTGGAGGTTGGACACACCAAAGGGTGAGTCAGCTGTTCAGGACAGTCCTGGGACCTCCCGGGAGATATGCAACCAGAGAGAGGCCCTCTTCATCCTTTATGCATGAGGCAGGTCAACGAAAAACCCTGCACACAGGCTGGTATTCGTAATATCTGTCTGTCAACACAACATTCATTTAACTTTTCACTTGGGATGCCCACAGGGTTCTTTTTTAGCACACAATACAGACAAAGGCAAAGAGCTACACACGCATATATAACATCATATACTGTACATAATAACCTCTTCCGCCTGAGGGAGTCCTTAATCTCCTGCTCTGTGTTCTCTGCGGACACCATAAATGCAGGAGCACAGAGGGCTGTGGGGCTCGTTTTCCCAGCAGTTTACTGCAGATTGTGAGAAGCACTTAGCCCACAATAAGAGACATGGGCCTCTTTGTTCGTGAAGTAAAAGGTTGAGTTAAGCTTAAGGCTGCTGCCTCTATGACAGAGCAAGTTCAACCCAGAGGGACTGGTGGGAACAGAGCGATTCAGACGCGGACGCAAGGAAAGTGACGGCAAGACAAGCAAACCATTTTAGAGACTTTCACAGAGCAAAAGGACCAAATGCTGCTACTGCTGCAGTAAAACAGGGCTTCAATTAATGAGTACAGATAAAGATTTACGTGTCTGCCAAAGACCTATCAAACAAGTACCCTGATGTGGACATATTTAAATTACATTTAATTTAGTTTATTTGATAGGGACAATGCAGGTTAACATAGTAACACTTCCACTCGTTACAAACAAGTCAATGTGACTAATGTGTATGTTTCTCTTGAATTGTCCACAGCACGCATACATGACACAAATTAGTAACAGTGGAGGATCTTAAAATCTTTTTGGTTATTTCTTTATCTTTCATTGTTCCTTGTTTCTATTTGGGCTTTACAATCTGTTGATCTTTACTAACTGTAGAAAATCCTTCAGTGTTATTCTACTCGGTTAAAACTTCTAGCATCTGCTTTAATCCCTTTTCCATTAATGGTTTTCACTTTGTGTCCTTTACCACATCCTTGTGTTTATTTCAGTATACAAAGGGGAAATTCATGCTGCTATCAGGAAAACAATCTGCAGTGTCGAAATATTCTGGAATTCGGAAAACTTCATGCAGACTAAAGTTCAATCGTGCGGTTCTGTCGGGAGATGCAGTAACTAACGTGTAAATAATACGTGTCATTACTAAGTTACGAGTGGAGGAAAAGTTTGCTAGCCGCTACTCTAATCCATGCATTGTATAAATGACCAGAGGCAGAAATGAAGGTGGTGGCAGCTTCTTCAGTAACTGACTGTGTTACCAATCCAATTGTGAATTGTATTGTCGTTGTGAAACGTTGTGATATTGTCTAATATTGTATTGTTGTCCAAAGAATCATTATCATACAGTTGATCTGAAACTAGTGATTTACTTCCCTGCTCAATTGCATTTATTAAAGTGACTTCCAATTGATCTTCCGCATTATTGTTACATTTTACATTATTACAGTATGTGTTTATTACTATCATTGACTGATATAGTACTGATTGTATGTCCACAGTTGTTTGACTAAAGTAATAACAAAAATGAGATCACAGAGAAACTTATATATATTTCCTTTTGTGTGGTCCACCGCAGTAATTAAGTAATAATTGTTAAGATACTGAGCCCAGCATGTAATACAGCATGTGACAGCAGCTTTCCCAAGGCACGGTAAATTCATGCAAATTGCCACTTTCTGGTTCGTGAAAAGCGTGTTAAATATAACAGCAAATGATAACCATTCACTCTCAATTAACAGCAATTTATCCAATCATCAGCATGTTCGACTGCAGAAGCAGGAATAGAAAGATAGAGGAAGAGACAGAGAGAAAGAGAGTGAGGAGAGAGGCCGTTGGGGATGACCATAAATATCTCTGACTCATCTTAGTTTATTTGTGCGGTAAAGAGAGTCACCGTAGTATGTTTCCTTTTCTCATATAGTTCACGCGTATCATCAGCGACTAACATGTTCACTGCACATGCTGCTTTTCTGTTAGGTATGCATCGCAACATGATACATAACGCACTCACGCACACACATGATTGTGTCCTAAAATGCACGCGAACTGCACATAATAAAAGCAGGAAAACCACGAGGCACAGTGCATGTTCCTCCTCAACCCCCACAGCCGTACAGACCCTCCTTTTGCCACGGGATGAGTGTTCATGTCTACAGGCACGACTCAGCTCATCTCACACACTCACAGGGCTCAGATCACCATATGACAAAGGATGCTAACCCGCTGAACCATGCACTCTTCTACATAACTTGCCATATGATCGAGCCATGCGGACTGAGGTGATGTGAACCTATTAAGGATTCAGATGGGTCTGTGTGCAAACGTCAGGAGGCTCTGTGCATCCTCCTCCAGACTACAATCACTGATTCAATTTTGTGCATGCACACTAATAAAGATTGGAAATGGAGTCTTAACATTACAAAAAAACAGCGTGACTTGCAATTATAGCGCCATTGCATGCATTATCATTTTCTATCTAAATAGAACTGGTTTTTAAAGTCCAGCCTCCTGAAGTGAGACAAATGATTCAACAAGATAAGGCATCTTAATAAAAAGCTTAAGAGGTGTTGGCAGTAGTTTTACGTCACCTGCACAGAGCCAGGAAATGTTGTAACGAGTCTTTGTGTTAAGCTAAGCTAATGTGGCTTCTGGTATTAGCTTCACATTTGGCCTACATCCATGAAAGTGATATCAATCGTTACACAAAAATAAAAGCAGTCACATATTGTCGAAAATGTTTCTTTTATAGTGAGATGCAGAAAAAAAAAAAAAAACCCACAAGCCCGGAGATAGATTTTCATTGAAGGGAGAATGACAAAGTCAAGTTGCAGTTTATTCTTATCAGGGGCTGCCAAAAACCTTTCTGTTGGAGGGCCAAAACTGAAATTTAACAGTGGACCCCTGGAGCCTAAAGCAAACATGTAATTTCTGAATATGCAAATTGTGATTTAAGTAAAAAAAATCAAATTCTGCAGATCCATTTTAGAAATGTTTTAAGTTTTCTCTCTTGTGTTCTCACATAAGCAATATGTGTATCTTGGGGCTCCCATAAATTTACAAGACCGTTCAGATGCCAGAATTCTTGTGCAATGTGTCAGCGATTACAGAAAAACATTAACAACATTAAAATGGCGTAAAAAATTATTTATATCTGGCAAATACCTGACAGGCCTATTCAAACCTCATGGCTGGCAAGACTAGGCAGTACTGATTTAGACACAGCTTCAAAAACGAAACATGATAATCTAGAATATGATGTAAACCAACCAAAATATATAATTGAATCCTGCATAGACTGCATGACTGAACCTTACTGAGTCTAAGCTTTATCATTTCAAATTCACTAGGAGACACCAAGTCATTCAGCCGTAACTTACTGTGCAGTAAATTACATTAAGAAGAACCAGATAAACATGTTTGCCTTAATCTGCTTGATCCTCAGAGACACAAACAAACATGACACAAAGAGATATATAAAAATTAATCTTGAAACCACAAACAACATCAAGAAAATACTAAGAGCACAGCCAGGATGCCAGCTTACAAAGGACTCATGTACCAATGAATTAGTAAACCAGGCACTGCAGTCAAACTGACTGAAGGTCTGTAATAAATCTCAATATTTTACGTTAAGTACTGACGGCAAGAAGACTTTGGATGGAGGCCTAAGGTTATAAAATATCTCCATATTCCATTACTGGCATGAGGTTGAAATGGCTAATAGAGAATGGAAAATGGAAATGATTTATTATAGAGGTTTCTTTTTAATGATCGGTGTGTGCTCGCTTGTCAAAGTGATATATTAAGCACATTTTCAATGTAATGATGTACGTTTAGAAGGTTAGGATTTTACATCAAATTTGAGACTTCCTCCAGTTTTGAGGGAAATTTGCTCAAGATGGCAAATATCTGCCAGACACATAAACAGTACGTTACAGCCTGTAAGTTAAAGCGTTGCCTCTTTGTTCTATCCATGACAACATATGGTATGTTGTATTTTTATAAATGCATTAAAATGTCATGAATAAGCTAAACCAAAAACTAAATGAAAGAAGCTACATGTCGTTGCAGAAAAGAAAGCATCAACAAATGGGATATTCTTACAAGTCAAGCTTGTAGGATGACTGTATATGATCCAGTTCACCAGTGTTAAATGTTGATTTTCTTTAACATCTGGGAGTCCAGTCACTTCAAAAGGTAAAAAGAAGCTCATTCAGTTGTCCTACTTACAGAGTACGGAACAACATTGTTTAAGCAGAGCAGCAAAATCTCACCTTGACCTCATTCTGATCTGGTTTTCACACTGTCCAACACATATTCACAGAACACTGTAAGAACCATGACAATATGGGAAACCTTGACTACCGTAGATAGTGTCTGAGAGGTATCTAAGTGTGAGAGATGACAAAAAGAGTATTTTTATTTAGTGCCATGAAACATCATTAAGTGAGGACAACACAGGTGAATAGGGTAATTTCTCTTTAACTAATACAGATCCCTGTGAAACTTCCCTTGCCTGCAGCTTACATTAAGTTTCCTGAAACTTTATATTTAAGGGTATACAATGCAGGATCTTCCTAATAAAAGCCACTTCAAAAATAATCCCTCTAAATCATTTTGAGATCTGTAATAAATCCCAACGCTTATGTTAAGTAGTGAAGGCATGAAGACACTGGGAGAAGGCCTGTGGCCATAAATTATCTCCATATTCTATTACTGGCATGACAGTGAAACATAAAAGAGTGAAGGCAAAATGGAAATGATTAACTACAGTCCTTCTTTTTCTTTTTGGTAGGACCTGACCTATAGTCTTAAGAGATTCTGATAGATATCAGTCAATATATGCATATAATTTGCACCAAAAACTCTAATGTGGTTATACAACACTTGTAACAAAGAACAGTGACAGAATATATTACAATCTAACAATAAATGTTATTGTCTAAAACAACACCAATGCACTACAACAGCAGACTTATAAGGAACTCAAGAATTAGGGTACTGCCAATACTGCCAACACTGCCAGTACCGATATGTGTAAAAAGGCCAATATCAGCCGATAATATTGGCCATCCAATGCATCAGGCTCTACTTTACTTTACTTTAAAAGTATAGTGTAGTATCACATCATGTGATTTAAGCTTATTTGTGAAAGTGACAAGTAAAAATATTGAGCAATTTTAATGTAATAATGTAAAGTTATAAGACTGGGCTGTAACACAAATTAGAGTTTCTGTCTCTAGTTTTGAGAGAGAGCTGGTCAAGCTGGCAAATATCTACCAGAAACCATTACATAAACTGTGTATGTTTGTGCTGCAGCTTACAATTATTTTCATTATTGAGCAATCTCTCAAGTATGTCCTCGATCATTAATTTAGTTATTTTGTTGAAGTCATTGCAGTTGACCAAAGCCAAAAGTAACACCCTAAAACTTTGTGGTTATCGCAATCCAACAGCCAAAAAGTCAAAGGTATTCAGTTTTAGTGTTGTCATGATACTGGAAATTCTAACTTACAATACAATACATGGAAAATTATGATAGTTCACATCATGCTTGATGCCATGAAAAAAAAACTGAGGGGATAACATTCAGATAGACATTTGTTTAAAAATAAATATAGCAAGGACAAAAGCTACTTCCTGTGAATCAATTATCTGAAAAAAGCATTGAAACCCTTTCAAAATTTTCAAGGACAAAGAAAGAAGCAACATTCATCCGAGAAGCTAGAACCAGAAAATGTTTCCATTCAAGTGTTTAATGTAGATTTACTTTCTGTCAAACAACTGATAAATACATTCACTGACCATTGCATCTCTAATATATATATATATGAATTCTCTACCATCTACATAGTTCTAGCTATGAAATGTATTTCTGATCACAAGACCACCTGAGTGGAACTACATGTGCATGTGCAGAAACCAGCATCTGAGTGTGTGGCGGTAAGCCCACAGTTACATGAGTCAGAGTGACATCATCCATGTTTGCGACCAGAGAGCTTACAAGCAAACACAACAAACTACGGGCAATAAAAACCAATGTCAACACAAGCCATATGTACAACAATAGAGCGTACACATGCTACACGTACACAGCAGCGAGACGTCATAGCAGCCAACACACAACCTTTAACTGTTAACCAAGTTAAGCTGTCAGCCATTGGACAGTCTGAGAGCCGATATAACAGAAATGTTATAATGTCATTTTGCATCTGATTCTGCACATACTGAGCCGACATATATTCTGTAGGACTTCCCACATCTCCCTCTCTGCTACATCTCCCTCCCCCATGCTCGCTCCATCTCCTGCTATTTCTCTTCCCTTCCCCTGTCTGTATGGATCAGTCAGTGCCATCCAGCCAAGCCAGGGGGGGCTGAGGGCAGCCAACATTTAGTGCTTCTTCACCGCCTACTCCTGCAGGTTTGCACAGTAAATAAGTGTGCTTGAGTGTGCGTTCTATATCGGGATGCCTGTTCAAGTGTGTGTTATGCATACGGTTTGTGTTTATCTTTTGCATCTTTGAATAAGGCCTGCTGCATCACCAGCTGTTCCTACATACAGTAATTTCACATTTTATCGCAGGTTATTTATAATTCCCTGCTGTTTCTCCTCAGGACATAGTAGATTGTGTGTATAGAAATTCACCCTTTTGTCTCTACATTGGTTTTTATTGCTCAGATGTGTTTAATACTTAACTACTGAATAAATCCAGCGATGAAATGATAACTGCGGTGCTAAAATGTCTTTCTACTCGAATGCATTCAATTAAACCCAGCAGCTATGATATGAAAAACATAACGTACTGCACATCTGCTCTTACGCCCTGTTCTTAATCGCTCTATATAGCTGAGCCTGTGTGTTTGTATGTACAGCACACAAATGCATCCTTGTGTGGAAGTTTATGCGTGTGTGTGTGTGTGTATGAGAAGCACTGTGGGGGCGGGCAGGAGTTTTGTGAGGATGTTGGATGTCCCTCTGCCAAGGAAAACACTTCAAGTGCAGGTCATCTTAAGTATACCCACACTACCATGTGAAAGTCTCCACAAAGGAAAGAAAAACATAACGCTGAATGCATGTTGCATAAGCTCGGCGATGTAGTACCAAGTTTTTGTCAGAGTTACACGATCGACATGGAAGTGAAAACCAGTGTGGTCACTGAATCGAGCTTGTAAAAGACTGAAGCTGTCAGGCTCCAAAAAGTTTGGCTTCAGACAGTACAGTGTAGCCTCACTACTGGTAAAACAATTTTTAAAAGCAGTCGTGTTTGATACACCTGAGTAGAGCAGCCATGTGTCCGTCAGCCTTCAGTATTCAATTTGCCGTGGTTGTAAAGTGGTTTTAAAGTTTAGAGCTCATTAGGTAAATCCTCAAAGCTTCTCTTGATGTTGTTCATTTGTTCCTCTGTATGTGGGCTGCACAACATAGGACTGGAGGATCTCTGGTTTGGTCCCCAGCTTTCCCGGTCGACATTTGGAATTGTCCTTGGGCAACATACTGGACTCCAAATTGCTCTAAGTGAGTTGCATGGTAGCCCACCAGTGTAAGAATGGGTGAATGCTGATTTGTTTTGCTAAGTGCTTTGAGTGGTCGGTAAGACCAGAGAAGCATCATATACATGCAGACCATTCTACCATTAACAACATATTGTCTCAGCGTGGGCGTAAATGTTGTGCATGCACAACAGGACATGCAATGTCAAGTAGCGCAGACCGATTGACGTCATGCCAAAACATGTTTGCAGGATGATATGAAAGCAAAACTCCCAGGGTTCTCATTCATCCATGACTAATCTTGAAGAGAAATCTGTGTAATTTAGTCCAATTTGAGGGTTTTGGGATGACATGCAGGCTCTGCATCCACATTGAACTACCGAGTAGTTAATAGAGCTTTTCAAGTTGTTTTTTTTATTGTGCAACATATTTCAACACAAATAATCATAATCATCTGTACACATGTGAAAAATAGTAACACTGCAACCTGAATGCTGCAACACCTGACGGGGACTGAAGTATGTATTCTCATTTATATTCTCAGCCCACACACACCTTTCTCTGTATCCCATATGGTCCAAAAAATAAACAAACTAGAAATGTAAAGACCTATGCGTGCCTGTAAAGATGTGAGTGCTCCTACTATAGGTACAGTAAATCTATAAGACCACATATGAGTGCTTACAGATGACATATGACATACAGTGGCTGCCATGGAATCCAAAACGATGGCTGAACTCAGGAAATTAAAGAAAGATCTAAAGTATTTAAATAAAGGAGTACTGGGTTGTACTGACTTCATGCAGCATATACAGTATCTGTGCTGATGTGAGAAGACAAAAACTTAAAATGTACAGGTGTCCTCATCACCTTGTCTGGGTTTGCAGCCTCGCTTGTTCAGCTCTTCAGATTTTGATTTGGTGTCAACCTCAGTTATCATGCCTCGCATGTTAAATTCATCTCTCTCATCCTGTCGAGTTCAGTCTCACACACACACACACACACACACACACACAGTTTTCTGTCAGTGCTCAGTCAACGTGGTCTTCAGTACATCTAGCAACAAAACTTCAACAACAAATCTTTAATGTGAACTGACTGAATCATGATTGTCACCAAATGAATCAGTACCTATAAGCAGGGGCGCTCCCCTGATTGGTGAATAAGAGTGACGTTGGCAGGTCAGCAGTGCCGCACAGAATGTTCCTTCCTCATTAAAAGCCTAATAAAATACTGTGGAAGCCAAAAAAACAATCTCAGCTGGGATCTAAATAAAAGGCTGCCATGCTGGTCAATTAGCAAAATAGAACAGGAAACAAAAGTGGTAAAAAGTGATTTGTTATTTCCACCTCTACTGTGTTAAAGCTGTGTGCTTACGCAGCCTTAAGCACCCAATTACTGATTACAATGACTTACAATCACATTGTATGATTGCTTACAAGTATAGACACACTATAATGGATCTAAAGTATGCTTTTAATGCATCATTATCAAAATGATTGCTAATAAAGCATTATGAATATTCATGAGCGCTTATTACTGAGGTTATACATCGCTATAGGTGCATTTTAACACAATACAAGTATATTCATAATGTGTTACAACACATAAACATTGGCTTCATATAAAGTGCTACCCGTTTTGCTGCCATTCATACATACTACATTAAAAGTACAAAATAACAGGGTGTGAGGAAAGTAACGTCTTAGTCTCAAGTAACGTCTCAGAGCCTGAGAATAAAACAATAAGTATTTCATAAATGGCCTGTTGTTCCCCTTTAAGACAGCCTGTTTGACGCATGCACTGTGAACCTGCTTGGCTGTTGTACTTCATCATGGCTGCACTTTCGCACACAATCCACACGAAGCTCTGACTCCCTCTTTACGCTCCCTTTCTCTGCCTCTCCTTCACTCTCACACACACACACACACACACACACACACACACACACACACACTCACACACACAAACAAACAAACAAACAAACAAACAAACCCAGTCACACTTACGCGCACGTGCAGGAATACACATTCAGGATAACGAGCAGGGACAGTGCTTGTGTGAGGCACAAATGAGCAGTTACGTTAAGTGACTAAACACATACTTCTACCATCATCTCTATGGGAGTCCACAGTCCAGACGTTGCTGCTTGTGCCAGCCATTACACACACAGACACACACACACACACACACACATGCGCACACACACAGAGCCAACTGCTTCATCAGTCACACACATACACATTAACACTCTTATTTAAATGTGCAGCCAAAACACTGGCACATGAAGCTTAGCCACACTCCTCATATGGAAATACATGTCATCACCTCCCACAGTGTAGCCTCGAACCACAGAGTATGTATGAATGAATGAATGAATGAATGAATGAATGAATGAATAATTTATTTTCATGTCTTGTCACATACATGACTCATCTCTCATGGAAGTATTCAGACACACTAACTTAAAACAGATCAAAGATCCCGGCATGTTAGCCCACCATCATCTAGAAGCACGATACATCAACATTGCAACAAAAGCGTCATCCAACTCAATAGACCTCCCCTGAATAAAAACAGAACAAAAAACGAACAGATACACAAACACAAGCAAAAAAATTATATAATTAGGATTCCTACATTGAAACAAGGACTGTGGAAAACATCAACATCCAAAACCTTTCATTCTGTGACTGTACAACATGCACTGTTAAACTGGCACAGAGCCTGAGGAGAGCTACATGAGGTAAATGCTGCAGTATAAGATAGATGTATCATGCGTTTGGTTATAATTTCTATTTTATGTGTTAACTCCTTTCTCTATCTGCTTTATAAGCCATTAGCTAATACTGTGATGTCAGCGAGTCTTCCAAGGGGTTTGACGCAGAAATCCCACGTTTTAACATACAATTATTTACATTATATACATTCAGACAACACATTTCTTTAAAGGCCCACCATCAAGTAATCAGCCAGCACGATGAGTCATCTCCTGTCTTCACACTTCAATGCAATAACTTGGAAAATATCAGTGTACGACACCATGTTCAACACCACATGGCAAATCTGACACAACTTTGAGGAAATACAATGTTTTTTGGGATTTGAATAAAAAGATAAATGTAACAAGGCTCGAGCACTCCGTGTTAAACACAACAGCATCCACAGTTCTGTCAACTGAAACTCTCTGCTCTCTGATATTCCTCAGGTCTGATAGCCGCGAGGGGCATTAGCTTAGCTTGACTGCCTAACTGTGACAACTTGCATGGACTCAAGTTAACTTCACTCATTCCAAGAGGTATCCCAGACTGGCCTGTCTGGTCAGATAGTTGTTTGTCTCTGATGTACACTACTTGGTCATTCAAGACAATTGTGAAGAAGATCTGAGGACTGGATTTGAATCTGTTCTGCAGGAGACACTTTTAATGCTTTTGAAAAACATTTTTGTGCACACTGACAGACGCAGGGCTAATCTAACCTGTTGACACTCTTAAGTCAACAACAAGACACTATCTGCATAAATAGACAGAAACAAACCAGGTGATATTATGATATTATGGAGAATGATTGATTATGATATAGATGTCAGCCCAAAAAACTTTGCTGTATTGTGTCTCTGATGAACTTTGACAAGAACCACTGCTCTGAGTGGCTGGTTGTCACACTGGAGCACTTGGTGACTGTGATCGGCTGCAAGTCACTGTGATGGTTGTTGGTACGTATCTACATCATCAATGACTTCTGGTTTGCTGGTGGGTGCTCATGTTGTGGTGCTCAGTTTGTGCATTTCAAGCCTATAACAGTAGGTATGTATGTATTAACCACACTTTGCTTTGACAATGCTTTTGTCTTGTTGCGTGACTCGCCTGAGAGTTCATGGAAGTCGATGTTAAATTGTGCATGTGTGAACTGACTGTCAATGGAAGCTTTAGAAGATAGCTGATGATATATCTGTGTGATGAGTTAATCTGCTAAGTATTTGAACCTCTGACAGGATCTTCTGCTGCCTGCTGGCCCCACAGATGGTGCTGATGAACTATAGCCAATATACCTTGAAATGCAGGAGTGTGCCAAAAAGCGAAGCATTATTCAATATGAAATGAATTTAAATTAGTGTTACAGCACAGAAATAATGTTTAATGTGCATTGATGGCCATATATACCGAGACAGGAGTGTGGTCTGTGACTTTTTGTTGTTCTTGTGTATTGACTTCTCAATACAAAAAAAGAGTCATCTTGCCAAGGTTTTGCAAAAATGGACCCAAAAGCAAGACGCTCAGAGGCAAGCAGATAACAGAACAAAAAACTAAACTAGGTGCAAATAAAAAGCAGTATAACACAAGAAAAACACAGGTAAAACATGAGAGGAAGACAGAACCAAGGAAAAGACCAGAAACACAACAATGCAGAGATGTGTGAAGAAAACAGACAAACCAACAAAGAGTGACAGGAAAACACGGGCTTACAGTACATTCATATAGTGTCGGAATGACAGAAAAAAATGCATATTTTTGTACTGAGAAAATTCAGGTGAACTCAAATAGCTGGTACAAGAGTTGCAGAGTTGACACCATATGATGCTGAAAGAGGGCATTGGTAAACACTGGTTTAATGGAGACATGCATATTTCACTTACGTAATCAATTTCCTTTGCTTTGTGTTGTCTCTGAGCGACAAAACGCATAACACATACCACTTGACGCACATGAGCACCCCTAAGTTGGAAGATCAACTTACCAACTCAGCAAGTGGGACCATCCAAAGAGCACATGAACGCATCATTAAATGCTCACCTGTGTTCCATTAATAAATGGAACACAGGTGAGCAGGGAAACAGACCAAGACAGGAAGTGGAATGTAAAACGTGATACATGAGGGTAAACTTTCAAGATAAAACAGGAAACCACAAAGCTAATTCTCAAGAGTACGACAACTATCCCAAAAGAGGTTTGATTAGTATTCACTCTTAAAAAAGTAAATAAAAATGAACTGAATGTAACTTGTTTCAATGAAGCCTGTCGTCTCAATACAAGAGCTGTGCTGCCTGTCTGAGTGTGTGTCATTAAAGAAAACACAGCAACAGTAGATCACATTACTAAGAGAAGACAAGCGTGAAGCTGTCATTACTGTAAACAAGCTGCACTTGTTCATCTTAAACAAGCGGGACAGTTGACAATGACCATCTCTCGCCACCCTTCACCTCTTGCTGTATGAACAACTTATTTCTTAGCGCTCATTGTGATACCAAATATCAACATCAAATTCATTTTTTGTCAGATTTATCAAAATAATAAGGTACTCATCTTGTAAGTCTGTCCGTCTTCCTGCAACCCTGATATATTTTTTAAAGTCATTCATGTGTGAAAAAAATATTCGCAAACTGATTCATATTTTCAAAAATGCTGACATCCTCAGTTGTAACAGCATTTAAATGTGAACTTGATTCAGAACTGAGTTCACTGCTGGCAGCAAAACGACCTCTCGATAGGTTTGTGAGCAGACATTTCAGTCTTTACGTGTTTGTGTCCTTTTGTCCCCAGTAAAATAAATAGCTCTGCGGCTCCAGAGTTATGCAATGACAGTGGTACGGGCAAACACTACATGATACCAGACGCAGTTCGTTGCGTGTTGCCTTACGAAGGATGAGACGTATGAATCATATTCACCATGAAAAGGTCATTGTTTTGCTCAGCTACCTTCAGCAGGAGCTGCCTGGGGTGTTGAGTCTCAGATAGATAAGTCAGAAATGACCTTAAAGCAAAGGCAGGACGGTTGCAGACTATTTGTCTGTCCCCTTGACAAGGTGGGTGTGGAGGAGACACAGTCACGTGCAGTCATGTGAGTGCTCCTTACTATCGCAGTGAAAAATCACTAAACTAAGAAAGAGAAATAAAAAGGAGAGGAATGAAAGAAAAGACTCGGAGATCCTGACAGGATTTGTTATCTTACGCGTGTAAATGCGCGCGCTCGCTCCATCCTTTCCCTCACTTGTGCCTCCTGGTGGAGGCAGGACCCCAATCTTTTGCCCTGTGTTCTGCCTGAGGAGGAAATTGCTTTCTATTTATAATGAGCTGCTGCATTTAACCAAGCCTTACTAACAAGACGGGCAGACTCATGCTATTAAGGCCTCTGTGACTTTGCAGCATTGCTTCACAGCAGCTCTGCAGCACCTAGGCCCTGTGTGCACGCCATGTAGCACAAGCAAGCACACAGATCCAGGTCTCTTTACCTCTCAGGAGTTCATGTTAACTGACAATGCGTTAAGTGAACTGTCTGCATGCACAGGTTTAGAAGTCAGCTCGTTTGTATCGCATGGTTTCAGTGTCTCTTTGTGTTGAAAGTTACACCCCATCTGAATGTGTCACTGGGTAAAAAAAAACCTGCTCGCAGTCCAGTGATATAATTTGATCCTTGCTTTACACATCAGGCCTCTCAGCAACACACCTCGGGTTTCATATCAGCCCTCGGTCCACCTGTGAGGCTGCAGAGCGGAGCGGTGTGAAATGGCACTCTTCACTACAGCTTTACCTGCTGGCTGCTACAGCAAAACTAGCTCAGCGTTTTTCTCTCCAGCGCTCCTCCTGTGACTACAGCGTGAGTTCTGTAGAACAACAAGGCCAAGCTGGCACACCTGCCCTACAAAGTATTCTATTGTTCAACCTCTGCTGAAATGGTAAAGAACGCATTATCCACCCTCTGGTATCTGACCAGTGTTGACACTGCAGAATTAAACCAAAGTCCTGCGCAAGCAATGTGAAGACAAGGATCAGGAGGAGGATCAGCAAAAACATCATACACTGCACTCAAGGAAGAACCCATAGAGGCAGAGAAGGCCGGTCGGCAGTTTTAAAAGTTAAGTTTGTCCCGACTACAATGAAAGGAAGTCACTTCATGATAAATAATTTTATATCTAATCATCAGCACATCCTCTCATCTCGCCTTAATGATGTTCATTAAGTGTGTGAGCTGCATCAGTGATACTGCTCAGCAGTGGTCCATCAGATAAGCGGCATACTGGTTCATACTTAGTGGGTTCATCCATAAATCCAATCTGACACTTTTAGAGGAGACTGTCACAAGGTTCAATGGAAAAGAGTTACAAATATTACACAGCGATGCCCCAACAGACATAATGAAGGCGTAATTAAGAGTGTCAAAATATCCATCTCACAATGTAGTTACAGTTCTCGTTTGCTTTATGAAGGCTGAGATGAGATGCACAATGTCGCTTCTTTCCCAGCAAGCTTAGTTATTTAGTTTGGTGCCATTTGGTCATTAAAAGAGTCAATACTGAAACGCTCCCACACCTTTTTCTCTTCCAGACATCCTTGGATTTGATCTGTACATATGAACATAAATTCTGACAACCCTCTGAATTTATTCGATATAACATAGTAGTTAGGCTCAGTAATGATGGTTGTAAAAAACCTGAGCTTTTAAGGCAACACAAAACTGTACCAACTAGGAGGGCAACCAGTAGAGCGCATACCTCCGCCGTCGACCCACATCTCCATTACATTCATAGCTCACTCACAGATACCAACACATAAGTACGGCAGATTTTTTCCATCAAGCTAGATGCATTATTCCCTGAGAAATTGACGAAAATAACCAAAAACCTTGTAAACCTTAAAGAAAGTGAGAAAGAGTTCTTAGATTCATCTCTTTATCTGGATCCGCACTGAAAGTAAATGAGGTCTATTCTGGGCTGTGACCCATCCTCAGTGCAAGTTCTGTGGAAATCTGTTCAGTTGCTTTTGTGCAATCCTTCTGACAAAATAACCAACCAAAAAACAAACGTGGGTGAAAACATAACTCCTTGGCGGAGGTAACAAGCACCTGCCAGTGCAACACAATCGGTCCGTTATCAGTGAGGGGCACACATTAGAAAGTGGAATCAGTCACCAGGAGCTGTAAAAGCTTAACAGTCATTCTAAAATCTAGACGCTGCTGTTCGGCTGAGAGTATCTTCTTTTTACTTTATGTGTACTATTTAGTGGAATGTAGCGGTTTGGTTACACATTGCAACCACTGAAATAGTCCTTGCCTTCCCCTATGGTGGCTGCTAAAAACGTGGGATCTACATGGGTCCTAGCAGATCCTTACACCCCTCGCTCCCTTTGTATTATAAAAGGCTCATTTCAAGGCAACAAAAACAGCGTAGTTTCAGGTGATTATACGCTAATGAAAACATAATTGAGAAAATTATATTCCATTTCTGCTAATAAATCCTCCTAAATCCCCATACATCTTACACACTAAACTTTTATCCTCTGTAGTGAAATATTTATTTGGTAAACGGCAATAAATATTATATTGTATAACAATAGAATTTAAATATACATTGCATTCAAGCAAAATGAACCCGCATGACTATTACTACACTGATAACAATTCTGATCCACAAACTGAAGGACACGATGCATAACAAGATAACAGAAATATATTATCCGCTCAGTAAACAGAATGAAATAACACTCAAGTGATGAGTACATACTGAAAAGAAAATGTGTGCAATCTGACGATTTTAAATCCTGATAGATCTCAAAGGCGTTACTGATAACATTCAGAGTGAGACACCTCCCCCTTCCATTGAATTCACGTCGCAACGCCGCTGTTGTCCAAATCATCTGCCCCCTCAAGCATTTGCCAGTTTGTTACACTGGCTAATGTTGCTAATGCTAGCTAACTTTACCGTTGCTAACACTAGCCAGTGCTGAGCGCATACTGTACAACGAGACATTATAGTATTGGCTCACACATCTTGCTAAAGGCTGGAACCAACCATCAGAATTCTGACACAGACATAAACAAAACCAGAATTTGGACCCAACAAACAATTATCAATATGACCTTGAATATCCTCTTATCTGCGCAAAGTGAAAGAACCAGTAGAGTAATGTAGCTAACTAGCTGGCTATGCTAAGTGGACAATTTATTATAATTTCTTTGGGTGACGTATTGTAAACACTACAACGTACTGTACAGTTTCATACAGTCTAAAGGGCATTTTAAAACAGAGACAAAAGATTGCAATTTAGATTAAATCACTCACTTGTACATTTTTGGCAACATTAGACGTCTGTAAAAGAGTAACTGGGCATTAGCAGTAGCTTGAAATTTGTTCTTCACAAAAAGTGACTGAAAAGAAAACTATATTTAGTCTAACGCTGATTGGTCACGACTGGCCGATACAGTACATGATTCACTTATTAAGGTCAGTTTGAGCACTGATAATGTGTCGGATTGGAGCGTCTGTACAACAAAGACAGAAAGAAAGCTGTGATGTGTGTAACTATTCCAGTCCAATGAGTTTGCACACTTAAATCTATAAGAATAGTCTTTAGACTTGATTGTTGCTGTATTTATAGTCACACTGGGGGGAGAACATGCACAAATGTCTCAGCAGTCCAACCACCCTCACAGCATTGTGCGCATGTTTTTCTTCAAGCTGACGATCCAGTTCTTTCAAACTTCACTCCTGAACTAACTGATCTGAACTGTCCTGTATGTTCTGTAATACTGTATCAGACACTGTAACGTCCCAGATGGCCCACTTTCCTCCGATGCACCACCGCTGTGTAAACAAACACCCTGAGGTCACCCTCCAGGAGGTCAAACTGAGAAGCAGAACACCTGACTTCTCTAAAGTAGTCCAGACACACTTTTAACCGGGGCTGTGTCTTATCTTTGCGCAGTGGGTTCAGCAGTGTAACACACGGAAAAACACTCCCGCCAGTCTTTTAACGGCTTTACTTTACGGCTGGTAGCCTTTCTCGAACGTCGACGAAGCTTTCAAGAGCATTCAAATGTCTGCAGACACGCTGTATAAGCTGCTCATGAATCATTAAGCTCTCCAGCTAAATTCTGCTCATGTAAGGAGCACTTTCTGCGTGTTTGTCTGGCTTGTGGAGAGTGCACTCACCCTCAGCTGTGGAACAATGCTTACAGCACTACATCACCCATAATTCATCACACAGACATAAATGCACAAGGTACACAGAGTGGTGCAATGACGAGAAATTCTAAAAATAGAAAGCCGAATAAAACCTCTGTACAGGGAAACTATGACATGATGAAGTACCGATGAGGATAGTTGTCAAAGTGTTTCTCTGTGTAGGCGCAGCAGATACTTCATATCTGCATGATGAAGCAATACGGCGAAGACGCAATCTGCATGCAACGTCTTACTGTCTCTGCAAAATGTCCGACTGTATCTTCACCCCTAAAGCACGATTCAATCAAACTTTGTCAATTGAAAGACAAAGATGATGGAGTAGTTACACATTTTATTGTATCTCCTAAACTATTGAAGACAACAACAACAGACACAAGAACATATATCAATCTAACAGACAGACTCGTCAAAAGTCTTGCAGAGCAATTCAAGTCTGTCTTCGAGCGTAGCTACTGAGCGTGAGTCACAGCATGGATTATAATGACATATACAGAATACTCACCAGGTCGTGGTTTGTGGAGTTGGAATCATCTTCAGGGAAGGGGACGTAGACAGCTAAGGCCATACAGTTGGCAAAAATAGCAATTAATATAAAGATATCAAATGGCCTGAGAGAGGAGGTTAAGGAAGACACAGGAGAAAATGATGCAACATATAAAGCAGAATGATAAATAATACAGACAAAATGTACATGTGAAATCCCCGCTTTAAGATTATACTGTAACATAAACTCACATTCACATGAAAGCTGGATTGAGTTTTTAGTTTAGTCTGTATGGTTTTGTTTGGTCTTTGGTATGACTTTGCTGCTATTTAAACCATGGCATTGCCTTTTGATTGATTGTATACTACATCTCTGGTTCCCTACCTTGGCCTTTAAGGGTCGCGAGGACACATTTAAGGCTTTGCTATGTTATTTGTTAATCACTATTTTTGCTTCTTCAAATCCCTCAAAAGTATTGAAGTACAATATTATTTAAAAAAAAGCCTAATTACCCTTTGATCCATAGATACACCTGTAGGGAGGGGTCAAATGTAGACAAAGCTTTTATTAAAGGGAAGTTAAAAAGGTTGGGCAGCTGCAGATACATCAAAATCTTACACTGAAACTGAGTGACAACCGCTATCCTAAAAGTGATTAAAGGACTAAAGAACTAAACCTCGCAAGAAATACTGAAAACATTTTACCAGGGGTTGACAATATGTCCTCATGACAGGAAATGTATATTATCAGCTACTTATAGGCTAAAGTGAATTATAGCCAATAAATAGAGCCGATAATAAAAAAACAAATAGTTTTGATTGTTTTAACAAACCAAGCATCGACGCAGTCGGACACAGCAGGTGGTGGTAAAAAAGCCCCGCTCCAGTATATTTTGGAATTTATGCAATATTTCTTTTTTTCCCTGACAATGTTGATGAGCAATCACACTGTTCTCCAAATATCTTTTGACAAATAATGTACTATTTTTGCTCAGAATCTTAAAAAATGTAAGCTGTTGCTAAAATGGCAGTCATCTAATCCGGCAGTGATGCATCATCCTCCAAGCTTGTCTTATATGGGTTATAAGAGCAGCGTGGCTCCTTTAAGAAGAGAGCAGTGTGTAGAGTGTGTGGTTGTGCGGGACACAGCAACGCTGCTCGGAGCAGACCGGTGTTAGATAAATCAGAGCAGAGGGAAAGTTTAGCAGTGAAGTTGTCTAGCAGCAGTACATGTACAGTACAGGTTATAGTTGGACCGTGACTAAACTCGGCAGTTCCTCAGTACACAAGAAAAACTTATGTCAGAGTGACCACTGCTGCCATCCCGGCAAATATTCATGCAACGGCACTCTGGCTGCGATGCCTAATAATAACCGCGCCCCCTATTCTTTGTTTGTGGACGGTGTGTGATCCACCTATATACAGAAGAGGAAGATGGAGAAGAAGCACAAGCGCAGTGAAAGGCTTGTTGTCGCACTCATGACGTCAAACAGCTGCACAACAGAGCCACGCAGTGAGGGCTAAACATGTTGTTTGCCGGAGTGGACATTTTTTTTAACAGCTTTAGAAGAAGACGGCACGATGGCAGTTTGCAACACACCGCGCACAAGGAGAGAAGGGACAATGTCTCCGAACACAACAAACCATCTATCTTTCTCTTTCTTACGCTCAGGGTTGCATACTGTAAGCTACAGGTCGTGAACCAAAAATCTGAAACTATCAGTTGTCTTCATTTGAAAAGCCGCTAATTATCAGTTGCTAGTATTTCCCAGAAATCCATATCCTGCATCCCGAGCACCCTACAGTCTTCAGTACAGCAACAATGACACAGTGACTGTAGCATGACTTTATACGATTTATAAAACGTCACACTGCAGACACTAACACAAACACATTCTTCACATTCTTATTAATATATAACAAAGTATTTCTTTGCAGCTGTCAGAATCAAACACACCAGTTTTGCACTGTTGCATGCAGAACAAGCTGAGACCTGCTCTGACCACGGCTGCATTTCCCAAAGTGCGCCGGTGGTAAATCCCTATTGACTCCTTTTTTGTTGTTTCTCTTTTCAAACAAGCACACAAAGGTGGATTATGAAATGTATCTTTGTGATTCACATTCGACAATCTCCTTTATAACATCCGGTGGCTTTTGTGAGGACAGCATCTGCTTAAGCAGCATCAAACCCACCGGCCTACACACAGCTGCGTTGTACCAGCACAGAGTCTCAGAACCAGTCAGGATTTGGGGATTCAGTGACGTTCGTTTAATCTTCTGTGAGGGAAAAACGGTCCTGCACCTCAGGTTAACATCGATTTCTGACTGTGACCCAGAAGAACGCATCAAAAATATATCAACCACAGTGCACTCATCTAAAGACTGATAGATTGGTTCTTGAAAACGCTTCACGTCAAGCTTCAGCTGGCGTCTATTACAGCTATAATTAACGCGCTGACTTGTAGAATTCAAAAACAGGCAGGCGACGTCTACACTAAGAGTTCTTTTTTCTTTTTTTGGTCCCCTTTAAGTAGCTTGAGTCTGATTACCCTGAAAAGCGCTATATGAAATCACCTGATGTGGCAGTCACATAATTAACACAACTAGGATCTACACACACAGAGGAGCCGTGCGCAAGTAGGGGCTGGAGCTAATGATCATTATCATTATTGAATAACGTGGCAATTATTTTCAACAACTAATCCATAAATCATTCTATTTTATAAAAGGTCAGAAAAATGGTAAAAAAATGTCTGTTGCAGTTTCCCAGCACCTGCAGTAACGTCTTTAAATGTCTTGCTTTGTCTGACCTACAACTCAAAACCTAAACATAATAAATATTCACTAATATACCATGAAAAAATGTGGAAAAAATTAGCGTTTTTTTCAAGAGAAAATTGAGTGCTTCTTCTTGATAAATTACTCAAATGATTAATAGATCAAAACAGCTACCGATCGACCAATAGATAAATCAACTATTTGTTTCACTTCCATAAATAAGTCTCGGATCTGCGAGATGCACCCAGCACCACCGCATGTAAAGGATACTTCCACTCCACCAGGCTGATGCAGGCCCTTCGTATGGGGTTGTTGAGGTTGAGGCAGAACAGGGCCCTCGGTGGCCTGCTGTTGGCGTTACTGCCCTGTTTCTTGCTTTTGGCATACTGCTGCCGCTTCTTCTGTGCCAACGCACCTACCGGGATGGTACCGGACGTTGGGGCGGGCAAGGCCGGAGGAGCAGGCGGTGCCGCAGGGGCTGGGGCTGGAGCTGGAGCCGGGGCTGGGACCACAGCAGGGGTGGAGGCGGGAAGGGCCTCTGGGGCCGCAGGGGCTGGGTCTGGGGTGGGCCCGTTGGCGCTCATGGTGCGGGCGTGGCTCTGAGAGGAGCATCCAGCAGCATGGATCTGCCACGGTAGACAGGGAGGCTAAAGAAGGGCAGAAAGGTCTGACCAATGAGCTGGCACGTCACCAGGGGGAGCGACTCTGGTCCTGCTGGCATAATTTGCCTCTGAGAAGTAAAAAAAAAGAGGTGGCATTTAACACACATTATTTCAAACATGTATTCAGCCTTTAAGTGAGAGCAGAGCATGTTACACCGGCGCACTGACGCACACATAACAAGAAAATAGTTCTTCTCGACCTGGTGAAAAGCTTCAGTCAGGTTATTACCTCCAACAAGGAGGCTATGTTTTCACCTGTGTCCATTTGTTTGTGTCCTGGCTGACTTGAATGTTGATTCTCTCAGTAATTGTTGAGTCAATTCAACAACTGGTGAAGCGGTTTTGAGTTTTTATGCCCGTATGTGCTTGAATAGCCTGATGTGAGATGTTTCCAGTCTCTCATTACTTTAAAAAAATTTATTAAAACATGTTTCTTTTGTTGCCATTCATTGCAGTGCAATATATTGCATGTGGCTGAATAGTAGATGCGAGTCTTTATCTCTTTCCTCTTCAAATTCTTGTATAGCCGAGTATGAAATGTGCTGTACAGATAAAGCTCGCCTTGCCTGAATGATCGCGAGTGTCATTTCTTTTGTCCAAGATAAGAACTGATCATCCACCTCAAAATCTAATATTTCTATTTTTTACAGCCGCCTGTTGTGCTGTAGAGCTGCACCGGGCAGGTATAAATGGTGAAATGCTAAATGGAGTTGCATTTTTATAATGCTTTTCAGTCTTCTGAGCGCTCAAAGCACTTTTCACATTCATACACTGATGGCAGAGGCTGCCATGCAAGGTGCCGACCTGCTCATCAGGAACAATTTTGGGGGTTTAATATCTTGCCCTGTGACGCTTTGACATGCAGCCGGGGGAGCTGGTTATTTGAACCAGCGACCTTCTGATCACTGGATGACCTGCACTACCTCCTCAGCTACAGTCGCCCAAACATAGACTGTACAGTAGATGCTGCAAACTGTTTCTAGGGCAGTCAGTGAAGTTTAAAGGAATATACAGAACATCCTGGACTCCAACTGATGCTTGGGACCATACGAGAACTTTTTAGTTCCCCTTAGACATAACTGGAATTATGACAGTGAGGACACGAAATCACACACAACAAACAAAGTGTCAAAGACGGCAGAATAAAGCCTTGGACAGCATGTTGAACTGCGCTGACGTACAAGGAAGTGCTTTGCCCCAAATGTGATTCTATAAATGTGAAATGCCCTCTGGTTTGTGTCTCAGAGTGAAGTGTTCTGAAGCCGAGGCTCTCGGTTGGCCCCGGCTCTCAAAAAAAAAAGTCTTAATCTAGCCAAAACAAAATGTCCAGAATGTCCTGAACCTGAACATATTTTAGGAGGAGTGGAGGCAGACGATGTGCAGCTCCAACTAAACACACACACACACACACACACACACACACAAACACACACACACACTGAGCTGTAAATTCAGAGCTGCCACTCTCAGACATCACTTGGTCACATCAGCTGTGTGAGTCCTTGAACTGCGAGCAGGCCCCGAGGAAGAAACAGAAAAGGTCACACTGCAGTGATGCTCCAAGAAGAATTAATCTTCATATTGCACAGATAAAATGTGATACGCGTGTTCATGTGATGTAACAGCGCACATCTTTGCGGTGGAGTCGGGCTGCCTGCCTGCCTGCCTCTCTGCCTCTCTGCGTCTCCTTTGTGCTGCGCTGCTGCCTTCATGTAGCCGAGGCTAGTGCGAGCTCCCCGTGTGAACAATGCGCATGTTAAATGCGCTTTTTCTGTAATATTAATTTGCGCCGCTGCATCGACGTGCGTCGACCGTGCGGCCGTGATGAGCATGAACACTGACATTTTCCATTCGTGTCAAAATAACCCTCATCGAGCGTCCTCACATTTCTCCTTGGACCCCACCAAGGTAGGAGATGGTGAAAAAAATCCCACCCCCCCTCTTCCCCTAAAAAA
>CAEMYA010000071.1:2889912-3056444 GCA_903131615.1 Diplodus sargus
AAAAAAAAAAACTGATGAGAGATGTCAGGCTTGACTTCAGGCGCTCGTAGTGAAAATTGAGCAGCGCACAGCAGTCAGATGATCCGCTCAGCAGAAACAGCTGTTATTAGGCTACAACAAACCTCCACCAGGCTCCTCTCACACTACAGTGGACAGTCCACATGACCGGAGCCCACCTCAGTCTGTAGGAGAGGTGCCAGCCTGCCGCCTGCCCATGCTCTGTTTAAAATCTATTTAAATGTGTGAATCTCCTCTCAATCCACCGAACACGGGCGCGTTGACAGCTAAGTGCCCGTTAATAACTGCTGTCCTCTGACAATAAAAGAAAACGGCTTCATCATCACTGGCTGCATGCAGGAAAAGGCAGCTATGCTAAGAGGCTAACTTGAGTTCCGTGGAGCTCGAGCCGCACCGTGCGCTACCTTTTCTGAAGACTTGGTGGCTTCAGCCGCGGTCCTCTCCGCTCGCTAACACGGCTCCAGTGCTTCGGAGGCTGAAAATCGCAGGTCCGGCGTCAAACGGCGGGTTGAAACTCATCGGCTCCGCGGGCAGGAGGGACACATCAAGCCTGTGCATTAATTAAGCTCTTCCATGGTGATGATCGCGGAGAGCTGGAGACAGGAGAGTGCGCACCAGACAACAGAGCATCCTCGTCCGCTGCCTGCTTATCGTCACGGCGCCAGTGAACAGTGAAACGAGTGCACATCAGAGAGCAAGCTCTCCTCCTCCTGGCCCAGACTCCCCTCCTGCTGCTGCTGCTGCTGCTGCTGCACAAGAGCCTGCTCACATCAAATACTAGCTGCCATGTCCCCAATGTTAACCTGCTCCAACAGAAGGTGACACCTTCAAAACAGGGTGTCACATGCTGTATCCATTCATCACGTGAAGGTCATGAGATGACCGGTGAGGAAACTGGAACCAGTGAGCCTGTTGGGTTTTATTTAGGCCACCAAAGATGGGAAGTGGGCAAACACAGGCTCAGCGACTAATTACATATAAATTGCACCTTAAAGGAAAAGTTCACTTAAAAGTGAGAATTCAGTTCTCCCAAAGAAGGGTCAAGTTATGTAGTCATCAAAACATTTCTGGAGCTTCACAGAATTTCTTTTTTTTTTTTTTTTAAATGGCTACAAAAATGGCTCCATATGGCTCATCCAGATCAGAACGGATCACAATTGAATCGAAATATTATTATTAACTCTCTCTTCATAGCTGAAATCCCTCATGGTAGCTGCTAAGCTAAAAGTCTGTTCGGTCTGAAGTGGATGCACGAGCTTGACCACACAGCGAGGGGTATAAATAAGGTTCTTTCAAGACTTTATTTACACCAGACAAGCTGTATTTAGCTATTTTATGTTTGTTTGTTTGTTTGTTTTACATTTTTGAAACAAGTACCATCAAATTCAGGTGCCTCGGAGAATGCACTACTAACGCTATTTAGCTGTGAAACTCCAGTAATGTTTTGTGGACTATAAAACTTCCTCCGTCTTTCCATCAACATGAGGGCGAGGAGGTGATGACATTTCATTTCATTTTAGGGTCGCTTATGAGACATTGATATGAGCACATTTTTGGGTTGCAAAGTTGTGTGCTCCTCCCACCAGGGGCTGTTTTCATTTTTTAGATCTCCTCGTGTTTCTCACTTTTTGAAAAGCCATCAGGTATGTGGTTATACATATTAACAGATCACTAAAAAGGGGCTTTAAATGTCAAATATGCAGCTGTAAGTTGTCAATAGCCCAGCAATGACACTCTATGGGGTTCTCCTGCGCAGTTAATCACGACATAATAGAAATCACAACATGGCCGAGTGCAATATCCAAATCGAAGAGGCTGCAACTGACAATCGTGTTCTCCAGATGTGAGAAAGCCTATCGCATATCACAAAATTGCACAGTCACCTCAGGAGGATGTGTGGGCGAGCATGCTTTCTCTAAAAATGACAGCACTGGGAGATTCCGGGGGTCAGCCCTTGCTGGCAGTGAGCAGAGTGGAGCCTCAGCAATTTACACTCCCTGATGAAAGCCATATGTAATCCCTCAGCTCCCAAGCACAACAGGTCTCCTGTTTATCACTGCACTCACACTCCACACAGAGTGAGAGAAACCTGTTGCACTTTGCTCTGGAGACAGTGTGATGAATGCTGCCAGTTGGCTTTTGAACTTTAAACAGGAGGGAAAGCCCCAACGCTCACCCAACGCTCACCCTGCCCCTAACCCTAAAGCAAAAGCTGGGCATGTGTAGTCACGGCTCCCATAACAAACATTTTATTACTGCGGTGGCTTGGTCAGAGGCTTTACTGTCAGCATCAGAGATGCAACAGAATTATCCTTGAAATAGTAAAGAGGCACTGCTTTCAGCACTGTGTCTCTACAATCGACTTAGATCATGAAGGTGACACTACTGTATAGAGTATATTGGCTAGGACATAGTATAGTATTTATATTTTATAGTTTAGGGAATATTACAGATCCAAGGCAATTACAAATGTGTCTGTGACTTGAGCACCAAGGACAGTACAATGGATTTATCAATACAAAATACAGTTAATAGGCCTCTGATGTTGGCTTGGTGTGTCTGGAACATTCAAATCTTTGTTTCCTACCATGGGACTGAAAATGACCTATAAGGACGACAAATGCATTGACTACATCAACGGCCAACCAACTCATACATCATAAGGGAAACCGCAAGACTCTGGACTGCTGACATACATACAGTTATTATAATACAGCAGCTTTTTTGACACCATTATCACAAATCTAGCTTCTTCTTATCAATAATATGTCGGATAAAAATTTGCAAATGTAACTGAAAAGGAGGTGATGAAAAATAAGGAAAAACTGCACTAAATGATTTAAATCAGGGATAATACAGCAACAGAGTTAAAGAGCTTTCCCTTCTCTTTTCCCATTTCTCTCACAGACAGGCTTCACAATTGGATGAAAATCCCAAATGGGTCCAGGCCTTCCTGTCCTGAATCTGCATGTAGATCATTGGTTTACATAGGAAAGGAGCCGACAGTTGTATTAGCCTAGCCATCTATCCATTGACGAGAGTAAAAGGATGAGTAAGTGCCCCCAAATAATGAGGTGAATAAAGCTGTATTTTGTAACGCCACAGCATACAGGTGTTTCAACAAGGAAGACGCATTTTGGTAATTTTTCCTAAGTTCCTTGAAGTTGTGGTGAAGAGAGTGAAACAAAGAGTTGAAATACACTGTAGAGCTCCATAAATCAAAGGGAGGCTACAGATTAAGGGCTTTTCACACTTCATATTCTTAGCCCCTCTTCACACACAGATAATTAACTGAGGGTTAACCTAAGCCCAGGGCTGAACGATTCACACTGCACCTCTACTAGCCCTGGGTTATTAACAAGTGCTTTGAAGTTAATCTGAACATTTTAGAGTGTTTTCTTACTACTTTTATCTTTAGCCCCATTTCACACTGGCACCTCTTAGCTCCGGGATTATTTGATCTTTTGGGGATAACCGCACTGAGTCCAGGTTAACCCTGCTCTAGGTCAGCAGACCCTAGGGCTAGCCCGGGGCTAAGAGCTCACTTAGCCTGGGACTAAGCACAGTGTGAAAAGCACCTCTTGTGTGATATTCATCTGTCATTTAATCACCATGAGCGCCACCTTTTTCACATCATCATTTGGTCCATTGTTATGATAAAAACATCCCTATAGCTGTCACACATCCATTCTGTGTCCCCAACCTATAGGATGGATATAATGAAGGTCTGCATGTCACATAAATGAGGTGTCATCACCCAATTACAAATCATCGCTGTAATGATGCTCGTGACTGTCCTGCCGAGGTCAGTGAAAATGTGTCGTTTCCTCTGACAATATGTTGCCCTCCTTCAAGTTGCTCTCTTTTGAACTACATTTCCCGTTTGCCTCCAGTGCATGTGTTCGTGATGAGAAAGTAAGTCAACACCACCCTGCCTGATCTAGTTGTAACACACACACTTCTCTCCTGTTACAGCTGGTTTTTATGAGCAAGCAGATTCTGGAGTATTCTACATGTATGTAAATGAATACAACACTACATGTCTACTTTTATACTTTGATCTAAAAAGACGTTGTACAGAATGAATTTGAAACTCTAAAATAATTTTGTGTCATAGCAGCTTTTGGTCTTTCGGTCATTCTACAATATCTCTATTCATTTTTAGAGAGTGCTTTCCATACAACACTGCACAGAATAACATAGTCAGTGCCTTAACTGTAAAGATCTGTAATTCTGTGAAAGAAAAAATTATCAGCCCAGCTCATTACTTTCTGAGGTCGGCTGGGTAAAAGGCATGACCTTTTAAGCCAACACTGTCAGGATTGTTTCAAAGCAAAAGCCGCTCATTTGTAAGTAAAAAGGCACTATGGTAAATACAGCAGCACTCGTACGTCCACCGCGCATATACTGTTTCACATTAATCCCACCCTTATAAAAAACTAATGGCCATATGATAGCTTTGACCCACCGAAGACCCTTTGAAAACTCTTTACTGGGTTTTGTTTTCAGTCGATTGTTAAGCCTCTTTAGTAACACCAGAACTGATGCACAGCACATCATTTAAAAGCTGAAGTATAATAATTGATGGTTTTATCCAAGAGGCTTTTCCTTTCACTACACAAGGCCTTCATTAATATCCACAACCTCAGCAAGAAACAGAAACTGATGTTTTAGTTGCAGCTCAAATGAACACAGTTCGGTTCGACTGAGCCATAATTGTCAGTGTTGTAAAAAAGAAATGAAAGTCCTACCTGCCAGAGTAGAACAGCTGAGCCAAGGCCTCTGCTTCACCTACATGTCCCAGCTGACAACAAGGAGCACAGAAAACTCATCTTCTTCCCTGGCGGGCTGGTCAGTGAGTGAACGGCAGCCGTGTTTGGTGAGAGGTGGAGAGCGACACAGCGAGGAGGAGGAGGAGGAGGAGGAGGAGGCTCTCCGTATCAACTTACCTGTCTGCCCAGGATAATGGTTTCTCCTTGAATCGTCTTGAATTATTCACCTGTGTGTGTGTGTGTGTGTGTGTGTGTGTGTGTGTGTGTGTGTGTGTGTGTGTGTGTGTGTGTGTGTGTGTGCCCATATGCCCATATGTTACTGAGTATTGGGCGGCTGTTTGTGTCATTTGGTTGAAAATGGTTTGACTGGATTTTTCAACATTTATGCCAATTTATATATTAAATATGAATTTGTTCTCCTGGTTAAAGGAGACTTATTATGTTGCTGTTCCTCCAGTATGTTACATTATATAGGTTCTTATATAAATAAAAGATCCTGAAAGTCTGCACCAATAGAAGCTCCTTTTTCCCAGAGAAAACACAGCCCCTGAAACACCCATCCCTTCTTTAATTCTGTGACTTTATGACATCACACAACGTCACCATGTCACAGGTTTGCATCATTTATTCATAGTGGCTAGTTTGGCACACTAGAATTGGTTTAGCACAGCTGCACTGTTGTTGGAGTGGAGCTGGCTCAGGTGTGTGTGAGCTGACACATCAGTGCAGACTGGGTGGGCTGGGGATGGGCGGGGCTTAAACAGAGTCTTTTAGACAGAGGTGGAATACATTGCTACAGACCTGGACAGAATGAGAAAACTGGTGTGTTTTTTGAGCAGTAAAACATATAAACATAATTTAGTAGAAACCCAAAATAAAATTATGAACCTGAAAATGCGCATCATATGTCACCTTTAAGAAATTTGATGGTGGGTCAAGACAAACCTCGAAAACTTATTTAGGGAAATACACAATTATAGTTTTTGAGTGCAAGAGTTAAAGATGGATACCACTCTCATAATGGTAAATGCGAAAATGGAGACAGCAGGTGATCAGCTTAGCTTAGCATAAGCACTGAAAACAGTAGCCTGCATAGCTTTAATTAACATGTTAAATCCTACGTGTTTAACAGGTTTATTTGTTTTATTTGTGACATGTAGTGGCAACTGCATCTGGCTAAGAAATGTTTCCAGCATGTGTTGGATGTCATTAAGTGAGCTTTAGAGTTGCTTGTAGGCCTTGTTTTTTTCCCCTTTTGCAAGTATCCAGGTTTGTTGTTTCTCCAGTCTTTACGCTAAGCTAAGCTAAAAGGCTGCTCAGGTGCCGTGCCATTGTTCAGACCACCCATTATTTCCAATAGAAATAAAATCACTGAAAATGTTCCAGTTGCTCTGAAAATAAACTCTCTGTCTCTGTAGCTGTTAATTCAATGACTGCCACAGTAGTGAACTGGATGGGAGCTGCCCTTTAAAAGCACAGCATGTAGTTTCTGCTACAATGGACTCTCAATCGAGACAACACAAAAGTGGTGTGGGATCATGGGAGTTGTTGTTGTCATTATTAAACAACATTGCTAATGAAAATCTAGTTAGGTGACTCAGATAGAAATGTTGACAGATGACGGAATGTTTTAAAGTTTTATTCACGTTACATTTAGTCATGTCTGCTGACTTCCTTCCTCACTCTCAGATTTTCTGCAGGAAGTTAAAGCATCAGTTGACAAAATGAAATGCACTGTTACACTGCGAACATCGTTGCAAGCATTTAGGCTATGTGAGCTTGCAACTCGACAAAATACACGACAGATGTCCAGATGTTTTAAGGCATGTTATTGCAGAAACGTTAGATTGCATATTTTTATTAGGCTTTGTTTCTGGCCTTACAACAAACAACAAACCCTAACAGTGAGATATTGAGGGCAAAAAACTCCGGGGGGAGTGTGTATTTTTGGATTGAGAGGCCTTCAGAGCATTTTGTTTTCAGGATAACAGGTTGTTGAACAAATTGGCTTTCCATCCAATGGGGCAATTTTGGACTATTGGGGTTTTTCGGAACAATGGGTAGAAATCTTGAGCAACAGCTTTCCCATCCAGGACGTTTGAGGTTGACTGAGTTAAAAATATAGTATTAGCATATGTGTATACATTATCAAAAATACTTTTTTAGGAAGCAGACTTTTTCGTTTTCCAATTTCCCCCTTAAAAAAAATGTCTCTTTTTTTCTCTTTTTTTTTCACTCTTTTCTCCAGTTGCTCTTGACCTGGTTTCCTTTGCACTCATGATTTCCCCACAACCATCCCCGTATGGTAGGATGATGGAAATAGCAGTTACATGTTTCAGTGTTCATTCACCTGGAGCTGCTGATGTTCATGTATCCGTGTGCGTCTGTGTTCAAACTGCATCTCTCCTCCCCTTCGAACACACACAGACCCAGTCTCTGGTCCCCAGTAGGAAAGCGCAATGCAGTTCATTTCCACTGAAAATAGAGTAAAAACAGAGACGGAGGGTGCAGTGGCCCCCGGGGACCACTGATGCCATTTGGCTCAGTACAGCAGTATGCCCCCACCTTCGATTTGATCTGCTTCTCCACTCTCTGCGCCACCAAACTCTCCCAACCGAAATTAGCATCCAGACATGGTGACTCACTTTCAATCATTCCGCGGGAAGACTTTTCTTGATTTCAAAGCACAAGATAAACAAACATTGGAATCTTAATTTAGGTGTCATTCTGTCCAAATGTCTCTATGGAGGTGCCTGTGAATCGTGCATAAAGAAATCACACACGTCATGTCATCTATACTCCACAGAGCAGGTCTTTGGCTCTTAACTCTGCTGCAGTGAAGGTCTTGTTTAAATGCTGTGTTTTGTTAACCTCTGAAGGGATTAGGATGTGTTGACTCAATAAAATGTGTTCAGTTTACACATGCAATTTACAGTGAACAGCTGTTGTGTTTTTCCTTTCTCTCTGTGAACGCACTTAGCTTTTTACTCCTTTATCCCTCAGGCCCACTGTCCAACAGTCGCTCTTCTTCTCTTTCTGCAGCTCTTAATCAGATTGCAATAAATCTATGCGAGTGCTTATAAGCTGCAAAACTGCTATTTTCTTCCCACTGCTGCTTTCATTTAATCTCACTCGCATGTCTTTATCTTCACTGTGTATCTTTTTAATCATACAGTGGCAATGAGGGTATGAGGGATATTAGAAACAAGTTTGAATATTAGCACGCGCGACATGATGTCTGATTTCCCAGGCCTGACCAGGCATATAAAACCTGGGTTGAAGGCACTGATGCAGAGCACGGATGCAACAATCAGTGCTTTTGCATGTTTATGAGAGCTGTGTGTGTATTTGTGTGTATCTGTGCGAGAGGAGAGTGTGTTGGTGGAGCTGCTTGAAGGAGAGCAGTAGTGATGGAGCCTGAAAGCCCTGCAGCGCAGCTGTTCTCCCAGTGCATCGTCAACTTCACTGCTGAGCCCACAACACACGCTCGGCCTTAACCCCTGCTCGCACACTCTCCTCTTCTCTCCGAATCTTCCTCTCTCTCCTCGTTGTCTCTTCATCCACTCTCTCTGCTTATCCAAGGCGCTCCATCTGAATCTTTACATCCCTCATCTTTAAATGCTTCCCGTGTCCACTTTGCTTCAATTAGCTCGCTGATTTCATCTCCATGCCTCGGCCATGTCTTGACATCTCAGTCAGTTGACTTCCCCTCACCCCAGCCCCCCGTTCCAGGATCATCAACCAGTCCACCTGTGAACATCTTTATGGCTAAATTCCCACTGATAACTTAATCATAAATCTTGTGCTCTTATCTTGTGCACCGTCAGAGGGTGGGGCCTCCGGGTGACAGACAGCTCTCAGATAGAAGGGCAAGCAGTATGTCATCGTGGTGACTGCAGAGCGATTTAAGGAAATGGAGTGATAAGAGCAGAGTGGAAGAGGCTCCAGCCTGAAGGAGCGACTGGCATTAAAGCAAAGATTCATGGATGTGTGTGTACGATTTGATGCATATGACTGTGTGAATATTCCTGACTCCATCTGTGCATATGAAAATCTGAGGAGGCCTGCATACATGGATTAAAATCAGTTAAAAGCTGTTAATCGTTAAAGCCTGGTGATGCCGAGTAGATTTATGTTTACCTTCGCTCTGCGTTGTGTTGGAACAGCCGCACACAGGATCTGTGTTATATTAAGGCATTGTTTCAAAAGTGGTTGCTTTGCTCCTCTTTTTCTGCCAGAGAGATTAAAAATAGAAACATTCATGCTCTCTGAATGTACTTTCCCTCCAGGAAGTGTGCAGTTGTGGGTGTGTGACATTGGCTGCGCACCATCACGTGGCATCTGCTTCCCAGGCTGCCATTGGCTGGCACCTGTGGGGCTCTGTGAAGAAAAGCTTTTCTGACAGGACCCAGGAGCCCAGAGGAGTTGCTGGAAACTGGGAGAAGGACAATGTCGGTGGAACCAGGAGAGCAGTGGGGGTTCTCAAGAGATGGCATCACCATGGCTGTGAGCGCCGAGGTGCTGGGACGTGACCTCCCAGCTACAGCAAAGGGCAGGGATCCAGCGAGCGGATCACATGGCTGGAGAGGTGCAGAGGAGAATGAATGAGGGACGGGAGAGGACGATGATTCGCAGCAATGACAGGCAGAGAGCACGTGTCAGGATCACATGAGTTCAGCTGACACTTAAATTTGTTGTCGTCCGATCACACTGTTGCCAAAAACTTCACATCTATCCAGTTGGTCTCATTCCATGAAGTGATGGTTTGACTTCACACATAGGAATGTGTTGATTTTATAAATAATGATTGAATTAAAAGAAGAAGAAAAAATGAATCGCCACCAAATATATATATCAAAAGTTATGATGATCTGATGAATGATTTTACTTCAGTTATTGGAGAATAAAGTGGATGGAGCTATCCTGTGATAAACCATCATTTATAGAGACTGTCACGCAACATTTATTGGGAGACAGTGTCCTCTGGTGTTTAATGTAAGGAACACAACTGGCCTGGAATGAAAGGACGTCCAAAATGGAGTAAAGAAACATGTCCCTGCGGCACAGTGTAATGTGTTTCTGATATTTCCATGTAATGCCTCACTGATTGACTGTGACCTTTCTAGTCAAGACCCTAATGTTCCATCAATCTGTTACAGCTGTGATATAATAAAAGGGGGGAAATGCCTAAAAGACACAGACGGAGTGTGATATGTTCACTTCAATCTGCTCACTGCTCCCCGAGAAGGATGACATTGTACAATGATTTTAACACTCCCCCTCCGTCCAGTGGAAGATTCTGGACTGTACCACATCAGCAGTTGTGGAATGGAACAAATGTAATCCTGTTTCTAAATAAAATGGACAATTTGTGCTTTGTGTCTTCAGGAAATAAAAAAACCCAAAACATTACTTAAAGGTCAAAGACAGTTTTCATTTGCTTCACATTTGAACGATTCTCTCCAACATCACATGTTAGATGCAGGAGGGGACAAGTGGAAACAGGTCAAACGTACCAGCGAGGATAATCCTCTAGATGGCAGGCCGACTCTCTCCATGATGATAACCCCGCCAAAAATTGTGTGCGCATGTATGTTTGGGCGCTGCAAATCAGACACCAATATGCAAGTAACATGTATTTGAAATTCTTATGAGGAATTGTTTTTCTCAACTAAACTGTGAGTGAGAATTTGATATTTTGGCTCGCTCACATTTGATTTCTCACAATATAATTCAAATATTATGATAAATACTAGAAAAGAGTAAACATGTACTGTGTATGAGGTTGTGCTTATCTGTAAGGTTAAACTCATGTAAATAGGTCAATTCAGTTTAAAGGAGAGGAAATAGCTGTTTTACCCTTCAGGTCATTTAGAAGAAGACGCTCTCGGTGGTGAGGTCCAGACATGTCTGTGTATTGGCCCTCGAGGTCGGCTGCTGCAGAGGCTTTCTAGGCTTAAGACCACAGTGTCATCATGATGATGGGAGACAGAAGAAAACATGAGATGAGAAGCAGGTGTCACATAACAGGTAAGATTTTGCCCATATCAACAGTTTGAGATGTAGATTTTAAAGGGCACTACCACCCCTCCCTCTCTCTGCCTCATAGTGTCTCATTCTCGTTTTGGTGGCTGCTTATTTGATACAAGTAATATGTATTTATTAATTCTCAATAACACTGCCTATCTACTATAGTTTACTTGTTTTCCTGAATGTATCTTTATCTTATCTTCAATTTTTTTACCGTTATTCTATTTAGCACTGATTTAAGCATTTACTTACTTCTACACTTCGTATTATCTTGCACACTTTTGTGTAATTAGTTTGTTGTGTTTTTGTATTGTTTTCTTATGCTACTGTAATTCTGAGCATTCTCTGGTACATTAATTTCCTTCAGGATGAATAAAGTTATATCTTATCTTATCTTATCTATCTAAGTCTTTGTTCACATTTCTCTTTTTTGTTCTCTTTTTTTAACTCTCTGTTCATCACTCATTCATCATCTTTATTTCCTATTACATTTCCAACAAAAACAAATTGGGGCCTTTTCCAAAATGAGTTTCAGCAATAAGAGCAGGGCTTTTGTAAGTGTGAGTAAATAACAAAGAACAATCAACCATCAAGCTCTGAAGTATTTGTTTAGACAGAAAAGCCAAAGTGAATCAGGGTGAGATGCTTCAAATGTCTCCCCTCCTCCCCTGAATCATCCAGCCCCTCCTTACAGACACACACACACACACACACACACACACACACACACACACACACACACACACACACACACACACACACACACATACGCACATACACGTTCTATTGCACATTTGTATCTGTGACACACCTCCACCATCCCAGTCACGCAGTAGCCAATGAAATGACTGCTGCTGGATTTTAGCAGCAACACCCAGCTCACGTCACTGGATTCCTCCTCCTCTCCCCCTCCTCTTTGTGTGTGTGTGTGTGTGTGTGCGTGCGTGCGTGTACTTGCGCATCTATGTGTCCGCACGCCTCACAGGATAAATCCAACTTCTCCTCCATTCTCTCTCTCTTTCTCTCTGCCTCCATCACTCACACACACACATACAGGTGCTGCTCTCTGGCAACCCTCACACTCTCACACACACACATTCAAAGCACACAAAACTCAACAAACAGTTCTTAGCCGATCCACTTTTTTCTGGTGCTGAGGAACTTGACATATTGCCTTCATGGAGGATTACCACAAACCTGACCAGCAGACAGTGCAGGCACTGAGGAACATCGCCAACCGCCTCCGAATCAACTCCATCAAGGCAACAACTGCAGCGGGCAGCGGGTGAGTCGCCTCCACTGACTCTCACAGATCACCTTTACAACTGTTAATGCAATGCACAATGCAAAAACATAAAATGGTGCAAAACATAATGCAAGTTAAAATTGCTTTGCAGAATGCAGAGATGACCACAGTCAAATGTGCAGACACACACAGACGCACACACACACACACACACACACACACACACAGACAGACATGTTAAGGGCCAAAGGAACATCATGTCCTGCCTTTGTTCTCCTCGTCTGGTCCACTGACAGAATCATTTGAACATCCACAGTTGTTATTTGATAAGTGAGGCTCTGGATTTCTCCTTGATTAAAAAAATGAAATGAAAATATCCAGATTACACAACAGGCTTTATTCAGCATTATATAACATTTATGGAATATAAAATACGCACCATGTTGCAGAAAAATTGTGCATCTGTTTTTATCCTTTTTAATTTAGTGCAGTTAACATCCGCAACTGCAACACGTTTTAATCACAGCTGACACTGAAATTGAATAATTGATTTTTTTTTCAGGTGATCACATTTTCATTTTCTGGAGAATGACAAAAAATGTATTAGTTCTTTGGTGCATTTAGGTTATTTCAAAATGTTATATTTACGTTTTTGTATCTTTGCAGGATGAATATTGTATTTGATTTCTGACTTTGATCACATAATGTGCCACTGTGTGCAGTGTAAGGCACAATAGAACGCCTTCCATGTGCAATGCTTGGTGAGGGATTGCATGTTGCAGACATGGTTGCTGCAAAAGTAAGACTTGCAAGTGATGAAGATCCTGTGTATCATGTCAGCATTATACCTTACTTATAGATTGTTGCTGCAACATTCAGTGTGTAATATCATACTATAAATAATATTAAAGAAATGTCTCTTAAGAAATCAGTGGAAGAATGGTGATTTTCCCCGGAATATTCACTGTTTGAACAGCTAATGGAGCCCAGAATTGTCTATCTAATTAAAAGAATCAAGAAGATTACAGGTGCATCTCAAAAAAATAGAATATCATGGAAAAGTTACATTTTTAACTACATTAATAAACTTTAAACTTTCATATATTCAAGATTTATTACACATAAAGTGAAATATTTCAAGCCTGTTTTGTGTTCATTTGATGATTACGCCTTACAGCCCATGAAAAGCTATTGTCTCTAGTATCTGAAAATATCATTACATAGATATATAAGACCATCAAAAAAACGGATTTATCATACAGTAATGTCACCTTTCTGAAGAAGATGTTCATTCATGCACTCAGTACGTGGTTGGGACTCCTTTTGTAGGAATTACTGCATCAGTGTGGCGAAGCATGGAGGCGATCAGCCTGTGGTACTTGCGATGCGTCATGGAAGCCCCAGTTGCTTTGATAGCTGCCTTTAGCTCATCTGTATTGTTGGTCTGGTGTCTTTCATAGATTCTTATGGGGTTTAAGTCACGGCGAGTTGGCTAGCCAATAAAGCAGAGCAATACCATTACACCAGTTACAATTTTCAAATTTTAATAGTACGATTCTATTTTGGATTTATCTCGTGTCTAATCTGTTGAGAGCCTTTGCATGCAGCATGCTCCATTAGCACCACAGACACTGTATTTTTCTAATATAGAAACTTGTCCAACTTTGAGCCATTTTGGGTTTTCTGTTAATGTTGGCAATGTGACATCTAAATATAAACATGTATGTTAAAAAAACACCAACATTTTTGTTTTTTATTCTTCTCAGAAGAGTGTATGTGCACTAATTTCAATTATTACAATGCACGTCCCTGGATGATTTCACAACGTGGTTACCTGGGCTGCATCTATAGCTGCACCTCTGCAAGAACAGAATAGCATTTCGAGACAGTAGCATCAACTTCCACTTGTAATAATCTGCAAAATGGTATTTTAGTAACTTGCTCTTAATCATACATGTGTTTAAATTGAAGCAGTGTGTGTGCACGTGTGTGGCTGACATGTGGGTAACAGCAGCCTCTCCTCTGTCGCGCAGACATCCCACATCATGCTGCAGCGTGGCAGAAATCATGTCGGTGCTGTTCTTCCACACCATGAAGTACCGCTACGATGACCCACGCAACTTCAACAATGATCGCTTCATCCTGTCCAAGGTGACAATCACTCAGTCCTACCGGTCAAACCTACCAGTTATTTCTAGACTTTTGGTTGTGTCTAAACGCTGTTCAGAATTTGGTTTCCTTGAAAAACTTGTGCATAACACTAATCTGTTGATGTTCTCTCTTCCTTTAGGGTCACGCTGCTCCGGCCCTGTATTCCATGTGGGTTGAAGCAGGCTTCCTTAAGGAGAGCGAGCTGCTCAGCTTGTGCCACGTTGACTCCACCCTGGAGGGTCACCCAACCCCTGTGAGCTTCCACATGTACTCACACACTGGCCATCATCTCATGCAGCACAACCGGTGCACTGAATGTTGTGATAACCCTTTGTGTGTGTTATGTGCATTTCAGAAGCAGCAGTTTGTGGATATTGCCACTGGCTCCTTGGGCCAGGGTCTTGGTGTGGCCTGTGGAATGGCTTACACTGGGAAATACTTTGACAAGTCCAGGTAATCTGTCATACGTGTGGATACACACATAGGCAGAACACTGTCTCTGTAGATTGACTATTTTAGTATACATATACGCATTTTAAATGATTTGCCCTGACTCAAATTCATTTGACATACAATACTAACATTCATAACATTACAGCGTGTTGATAGACCAAACATTGTAATTTTAGGTCAGCATTTTTAATTTTACGGTTGGCATCGTACTTCAGCGATAAGGGTTTTCCAGATTCTGTGGGTGTGTGCTGCGGCTACATGCTCTGCTCTCACAATTCTTCTGCTCTAATAATCACAGGCCCAGCAGTCATATCTCACTTATTTTTACCATCCAAGCAGATCTAATCTCAGAATCAAGCTTATGCACTGTGCTTTCAACCATGCATTCATTTTTTAGTCGATTGCTCTAATCTATCATCACAAACTGATTTTATTTCCTTTGTAAAGATGGGGGGAAAAATGACATTAAATGAAACACCAATAAAGATGACATTGGTAATATTTTACTCATACAATACTGTTTATTGTTTATATGTCATGAATAATCAGATGGTAATTTGTCCTATTTCAATGAATCTGTGGGATTCTTATGGGAGACTTGCTTTCGGAGGCAGGTGTGAAACTCAGCAGCCACGCCTTCAGGGGCCTCGGGAAGCTTTTATCATGTCACAGCTGGTTACCGAGCCAACTGTCAGATAATGGAAAAGAGAATCAATCTGACTGGAAATGTGTCAGAGGAAATTTACGTGAGACTTGCCCGCTTCTTGAACACCCCGCCCTCACCCTCGTCTCACCCTGTTTTCCACCTCAGCTATCGTGTGTACTGCCTGGTGGGGGATGGTGAGATGTCAGAGGGCGCTGTCTGGGAGGCCATGTCATTCGCCTCCTACTACCAGCTGGACAACCTGGTGGCCATCATGGACGTCAACCGTCTGGGCCAGAGTGACCCTGCACCCCTGCAGCATCATGTGGAGAAATATCAAAAACGCTGCGAAGCTTTCGGGTAAACGTGCAGAAATCTTAGAGCTCTGTCTATCCACAACTATTACATTTAGTGAATTCTGTCATGTGTGAGTCCGTGCCATCTTCCTCTATATCATACTGTACAGAGTGTGTTTTAACATGTGCCTTCAATGTGTGTGTGTGTGTGTGTGTACAGTTGGCATGCCATCATTGTGGATGGACACAGTGTGGAGGAGCTTTGCAAAGCTCTGAGCCAGCCACGCCATCAACCCACAGCCATCATTGCTAAGACCATCAAGGGCAAGGGCATTCCAGGTAATAGTCTGTCTGCCTCTGTCCGCTTCTCATCCGCAAATGCATCACTCTCACTCTAATGCATATGAGATTTTAATCAGTTTTCCAGCCTAAACATGTAAACCCCAGCCACCAAACAGTATATAATGTTAAAAGACTTTGCTCTATTATACTGAGTTGTGAACTTACATTATCCTAAATACATTTCCAAGAGTGTTTAAACCCAGAGATATCTTTAATCTGATTTAAAATAGATTTTTCATTTGGCTGCCTGTTGCTATAACGTCAGGGAGAAAATGATTGTTTTTCACATCACATGATTAACACTTTAAAACATTACCATAAAAAATTCTGCCCTGAGTCATCAGAATGGTCCTTGTTTAACAATAAAGACAATTCCTATGATTACACGCTATCCGTGGTTTTTGTTTTTTGTTTTTTTGTTTTTTTGTTTTCCAGCAAATGTCATACTATCCATCAATGTGATGCCTTGTTTGTGTGGTTTCAGCCGCAGAGGATAAGTTGGGGTGGCACGCCAAACCTCTGCCCAAAGACATGGCCGACATGGTGATGAAGGACCTGCAGAGCCGCATCATGAACAGCAGCAAGCACCTGTACCCTTCTGCTCCCATCGAGGACGCCCCGCCGGTCAGCCTGCGGAACATCAGGATGCCAAGCGCGCCCAGCTACAAGGCTGGAGAAAAGGTTTGTCACCTGCACACAAGCAGAGGGAAATAACTCAGTGATGTTTAAAGATGGCTAATGTTTTTTCTTTCTTTAAAGATTGCCACACGGAAGGCATACGGTATGGCGTTGGCCAAGTTAGGCCGCTACAATGAACGTGTTGTGGCCCTTGATGGAGACACCAACAACCTCACCTACTCAGAGATCTTCAAGAATGAGCATCCCAACCGCTTTGTGGAGTGCTACATCGCTCAGCAGAACATGGTATGACCCCTCATGACTCTGTAGATTATTATTTTCATTAACAAAGACATCTACATTTGCTTTATGGTATTTTTTTTTAATCTAACACTCTAATACTTTTTGGAAGTTTATTTAAAAAAACACAAACAAAACCTCCCTCTCTCTCTTTAATACTGAGATTTTGCTGAGTAAATTGCTCTTTCTCAGCTACGACTTGACATGAGTGCATCTTCATCTCACAGCTGTGCGTCTGAGCCTGTGTCACTTAATTATTCATGACTATCTATACATAATGTAAGGACGGGCAAAGACACGACCCATTTGCCTACTTACGTCCAATGTGGCTGCTGGTGACACCACTATGCAGGCAGCATCCTTCTTCTGCCCGTTATTATTTTATCCGATCTTAGATTAGTAAATGGCAGCGAGGCGATCAGACATTAATTCCTTGCCTGCTCTGTTACGGCTCCAGCAGCAGCCAACTCCAATGTAGGTCAGGCATGTGTGTGATGATGAGCGATCATGACAAGTGTATTCAGAAGTAAAATATTAATCAGCGCAGTGGGTGGGACCATCTGGCTGAATGCGTGAAGGAAGTCAAAAGTTGAATGACGGCATTTTTGTGTCTTATAGAGATTAGAGTAAATCAACTATTGCTTTTTGAAATAAGATTAACGCGATAAAATAAAACCGTCATTTGCTGTCAACACAGATAAATGAAATTCTACTGGAACTGGGTAAAGTGTAGCCTTTAAAGAAGTCATTTGTCTTCTCTGATTATATCTTTAAGAATTTATCTAACATCACAATTGCACTTTCATGGATGTTTCGTTGCTGCTTATCACAAAGCAAAGGGAAGACGTTGTTGGATTGGGGAGAGCTGCGGAGACAGGACAAAGGAAATTATTTGTAAGAGGAGGTATGCCACTGATTCCACCCATATGGGAAAATAAGCTGCAAAGCTTCGGAGGAATCGCTCCTCACTGACTCTCTACTTACCGTGGAATTTGGTTCAAAGAGTCTTTCAAAATATGGTTTGGTGCCACCGGTATTTGACCCTCTGGGTGATCTTTTTGGGATCCAGCATGTGTGACCTGTGACTATATGTTATATCTCGTGTGCTCCTGTGTTAAATCAATATAAATTCCTTTCACAGGTCAGTGTTGCCATGGGATGTGCTGCCCGTGAGAGGAACGTTGTGTTTGCCAGCACTCTTGCTTCCTTTTTCACCCGCGCCTACGACCAGCTCCGCATGGCAGCCATTTCTGAAAGCAACATCAATCTGTGTGGCTCCCACTGCGGCTTGTCCACCGGTTAGTCGACTGCTGCTAATGAGCCGTGCCCGCCACAACCCCTTTCACACACCTTACCCGCCCACACCTTCACAAAATCCACCTGTACACCCCCCTCACTGAAGCCAGACATTTCACAACACTTTCTCAGACCACATCCACTGTATTCCTTACTGGTATGAATATATATAAGAATTATGTGTGTTTTTTGTGTGTGCAGTTGTTTCAATCCTTTCTCTTTCCCTCTAATCCTGTTTTCCCTACCATTTACCCTCTTCGGCCTTGCAGCTAGTACTCAGTCCTCCCCTTTTCTCCCTTCCTGTCTGCCCTGGAAGCTGTCAGCAGGGAACCAGGTGTCCCTCTGTTAGTGCAGGTACACTGCATGCAAAGTCTGGCTCTCTGGATCTGCATGTATCAGCTCACCTGACCTGTCAATATATTTTGAGGATTTTCTGAATGTTGGATGAAGGAAATCAACTATAAATGTACATGTATTACAGGAGAGGAAGGCCCCTCTCTGATGGGTCTAGAGGACGTGGCTATGTTCAGAGCTCTTCCCACAGCGACCATTTTCTCTCCCAGTGACGGTGTGTCTACAGAGAAGGCCGTGGAACTGGCTGCAACCACAAAGGTAAGTGCAGTATCTGTGGAACATTTACCCATTAGCAAAAACGTCCTATTTGCTGTCTGCTAATTGTCACATGTCCTGTTGTAAAGGGTGTTTGCTACATCCGAACCAGCCGCCAAGACAGCGCCATCATCTACAACAGCAACGAGGACTTTCATGTTGGACAGGCGAAGGTCAGGCGAATTTCTGCTTGCATATCTGTTAGGACTGAAAGGGAAATAAGATAAACAGAAAACACTGTTGACAGTGGTTGGAATGACCAAGAAGAAAATACCTTTCCCTTTGCCAGGTGGTGTACCAGAGCAAAGAGGACCAGGTGACTTTGGTGGCAGCTGGAGTGACTTTGCACGAGGCGCTGGCTGCAGCTGAACATCTAAAGAAAGGTACAGGGCATTAAATGCCACTTCTGAGCAAAAGAATGACAGAATATTATATTTGTTAAATAAGTTGCGTCTTAAATTTCCTGAGATAAAACCTCTTGTATCACCCATCCTCTGATGTGATTCTTATTAAAGGTCCCATGTTGTAGTAAACAAGCTCTGCATGTGTTGATGCATCTTCAGTTCTAACTAAAAGTTGGGAAGGTGCAAGCTTTGGCCTGGCCTGCACGCACCCTGCAGTTAGTAAGAACTGAAGAAGCGTGTTCGATGAGAAGTCAAACACTGAAATAAGTCCAGTTACTTATGACATAGCATTTAGAAAGGTGTCCACATCTTTTTTTTTAAATCATAAGACAGATGTAGGTGCTCAGTCCATGAAGAAATGCACACTACCTGTATTCAGAAACCTTTAAACAAGCCATCAAGACTTCTTTAAGGTTGTGATGTCACAGTTATGCAGAAACACAGGGGGCAGTACTTGCTCAGGCCTCTCTGAGCTGACCAATCAGAGCTGATTGGGCTTTCAGAAGGAGAACCTGTGAATAACCATAATATGGGACCTTTAATCTTTTTAGACTTCCCACACACACACTGCCTGGTATTTTTCACTGCTTCACAAACATAGACAATAATTGCTTTTCATGGAGAAATACCCTCACTCACAGCAGAGCAAATTGAGATTTTCACTGTGATAGTTCATACGATTTAGTGATTAAATCACTCATTAAAGACACAGGACTCATAAAGCCACCCTTATCTTAGTGACATTATATGAACTGTGTGTCACAGTTGCAGCGAATTGTTTTCATATGTTGTATTATTCAATTGAATTACCTGAACTTCCAGAGCGGATCTCCGTCAGGGTCATTGACCCCTTCACAATCAAACCACTGGATGCCAAAACCATCATTGACCACACACGCGCCACTCGGGGACGAATCATCACTGTGGAAGACCACTACTATGAAGGTAGGCTCTATAAAACTGTTCAGCTCCTGCATATTGTATGACCACTACCCACCTAGCAGCAACACGCTTCTCAGCGCAACACAGCCGGGCTCTGCCATTGGTCCACATCGTCGGGTGTGTTGCGGTGGCATGCGTCCATTGGTTCAGCTACAGAGAGGTGATGTGGTGGCATTTGCTTATTGGCCGTGAAGGGAGGCTGACTGCTGTGTCCCCTCATTGCAGGCAAGGTATTGGTATTGTGGTGCATTTGGTAAGTGTGAGAGGCAGAGAGGCAGAGTGCTGTCAGATTTCTTTAACTGAGCATGTGCCCATGGGGCTCTCTGTGACCTAAATAGCACACACAGCCATGCCCTGTGCCTGTTAAGAGAGAGGGGATGGGTGATGGCACGGACTCGACTAGACAAAGGATATTTGGCAACTGTAATCAGTCTGATGTTAGGATATCTCATGCATTTACATCTGGATTAAGAGGGTATAGAGTTCAAGGGGAACTGTTTAGACGATGATGTCTTTTCCGCCCTATTTTCTGTACATGTATAATGCGTGTGATGAAATTATGTTATTAAGCAGCCAAGCTTGGGGAGTAACAGAATACATGTAACAGGGTAACGTAATTATGATACAAAAAAGGCAACTATACCCGGTAAAATTATAGAAAGAATATGTACCGGTAATTAGATTTAAGATACCTTAAATAAAATGGGGATTTACCAAAAGGATTTCAATTTTGAAATAAAGAATGATAAACTAGTCTGCACAATTGCATTAAATCAGTTTTGTGATTCTTGGATTATGTTAATGACTACCTTTTTTTTAACAGGTAATCAGTTGTAACTGTATTAGAATACATTTTAAAAGCAACTCCCCCAACTCTGTACACAGCCAACAAACTAAGCTCCAAGCTGTCAAGCTCCAAGGCAAATATTGTACTTTTTACTCCACTGCATTTGCCTGACAGCTATAGTAAGCCATTTTTTCTGATGAAATGGAGAATCAACTGTTGCTCTTACTTAAGATAAATGAATATTATCAAAACCCTCTAGGATTAGGTTGAAAATACATCATCACAAGGCTGAAAAACGGCACTGTGTACAGATATACATGGTTATCACAGTACAGAGATGTCACAAACATAGGATGATCTTATAGAATATGATTCACTGTTGTGGATTAAACTGTAGAAAACTAGTTAAAATGAGCTCAACAGCAGTAAAAGTCTAGAGAAACAGTGATGCAACAATAACAGTATTCGAAATGAATCATGTTAAAAAAAACAATGAGTCATTTTATTTTAAATGTTTGGAGAACATTTTGATCATACTTGAATACTTTGCTTTGGATGGATTTTGAAAGCCAGACTTTTACTTCCATAGGAGATTTTCAAGTGTGGTGTTGAATTGTTTACTTACAATAACAGATATGAATACTTCTTCCTCCGCCACCGAGGATGATTTTAATCTCCCCTCAACATCCCTCTCATGTTATGAACTATTGTTCCACAGGCGGCCTTGGGGAGGCAGTGTCCTCAGCTATGGTCAACGAGTCTGGCTTCAATCTGCACCGCCTGGCTGTGTCCCACGTTCCTCGCAGTGGCAAACCTCAAGAGCTGCTCAAGATCTACGGCATCGACCGTGATGCCATCGCCCAAGCTGTCCGCAAAATGCTCAGCAGCTCTACCAATGCCAAGTAACTTTCTCCTCGCCCCACCCACTTGTATCACACCCCTGCAGATGACAATAAACAAGTCGAATATGTTTTTGATTCACACGACACCCAGCTCTTTAAATTCCTTCACTGTGAATGCCCCCTGTGTGTGTACCGAAGTAATGTGATTTTGTGCTGTACACTTTCAAGTAGTTTACCTCTCTTTCATGCGTCCATCACATCACACACAAGGACAGATACATATCCTCATATCTAAACTCAAAGTACTGTCGTCAAAATAACAAACTTTGTCAGTGGTGGATGCCCACGATACAAAACCATACATTATTCCATACATGTTCAACATGAGTACTATGTGATGCTCTGGTGTGTTTTTTAAAATGCTTTTTGATTAACTTCAATTAAAGGAAATGTTTTTATATTGTTCTGATGTAGCTCTCAGTAAACTGGGTGGGGCGTAGTTTTAAACTATGTGTTTCTCATGACAACAGTGTCAGAAAGAAGCTAATTGAGTTGTTGTTTTGTAGACGGTAGTGGAGAAAAAAAAATCAAACAAATGTACGTAGGTCATAAAGAGCAGTCACTCAAAACAACAAATCACATCCTCAGAGAGTTTAAAAACTGTTTCATTCCATCTCTTCAGCACGTTTTTTTTTTTTTGCATTATCAATTTTAAAGTCAACCATCAACTTAGACACCTCAGTGTTCATTTGTGCTGTACAACTGGACCATACCAGCAGTGTGATGATAATCATTATGTGTTCAGTGGCATCATCTTCCTTTTTTAACATAAGCTGGAGGGGCTGAGGGCCCCTCAAGTGCTGGAGAATGGAGAATGTGGCTGATTGTGACGATGAAGGTAGAGTTACATCTGACTTATGGACCCAAGAACAAACACTTTCTTTGTTACTTGAAATTTTCTATGTACCATACTTTCATGTAATAAAGCCCTCTGCATTTGACTTTGAGCTTTTCCAGCAGTTTGTTCTTTTCCCCCAATAATCGCAAATTTTGTCAATGTTTGACATGTAAACAGTTCATATACGTGCACGCACACACACACACACACTCACTCACTCACACACACACACACTCACTCACACACACACACACACACACACACACACACACACACACGCACACACACACACAATATTGCTTATTCACGCTTGGAGAATTTACATATACATACATTAATTAAAAGATTTATATAAAGATTAAAAAACCATGATTATTGACAAGATAACACAATTCATACCGTACTTATCTGCATCGTGTGATTTATAAGTTAATCATTTATTATGATTATGACATTTAATCACAGTAAATGATCTTGTTTGCATCACTTCCCGGTAGAATTCGACATCTTTGAGTCTAAAGTTCATTTCACCAAACACTTTGTACTTTGGACTGATTTAAATTGACAATGTGGTTGTACACACTCTCTACCACCAGGAGTGTCGTCTTTCTCTCAGCTCCCTGACCAAAAGAGACAAAAAACACTTTCAGAACAAATACCATCTTGTCACTTTTAACAGACATTTGAAGACACAGAATAGAAACTCTAATCCTAATCCTACTCACCATAGAGAGCTGTACTTCCGTTTTGCTCCTCTTAGAGCAAACGCAATGATTCCACATCCATAAGACATTGTGTAGACTGGAATAAAGCACAGCATGACATTACAGAAAAACTGTTTTCCCAAGGCATGTAACATGTGTTGTATAAGTCATGTAGCTTTACCGTGGTATGATCTGAGGTTCAGGATGGCCACAAACAGTGCAAAACCAAATCCCCAGCAAACATCTAAACACAGTTAAAGGAACATTATAGTCTTTATGAAGAGCAGGTCTGAATGGGGCTTCTCATTGTTTAATCATTTAAACTATATGTATTGATGGTTGCTGCATCTTTCCAGCAATATTATTACTCACTCCATTATTGATCAGCTATTAATAATGCACATGCTACTGGATATTAATGAACCAATTATTGAAAACAACACTTGTTAGTGATAAATACACATTTCATTGTTATTTTTGATATGCTCTAAGTTAAAAAATAAAATGCTGGCATGAATCATAAACAAATCATTTATTAGTGTGTGTTTGTACCTCTTATGTCATATGGACGGCCTTTACATCTCCTTGTGTGGGCCGGCAGGTCTGAGAGGAAGCAGACACAGCGAACATTGTTGAGCAACAAAACACATAATTAAATTCTCATCTAAAGTACCGTACAGAATTCTAAAAACAAGAACAGCCTCTGGTAAAATAATGTTCTAGTTAATATGTTTTAAAATACATGGGGAAAGTTTAAAACAAAGTTCATCTTACCAGACATTATGCCCAAAACCTCAAACACAATGGTGAAGAGCACAGCAAGAACTAATGGAACAGTGAGTGCTGGAAATGCAACAAGGACATCAAGACTCACAGAGTGCATGGTTTAACATTGAAATTGAAATACAATAAAAGGCAGATTTGATGGTAAATAAGAAAATTGGAAATGTCAAAAATGCCTGTACTTACAACGATAGGGTCTATAAAGCGCTGCTGCCCATCCAAGACCAAAGCAGATTGAATAAAAATGGTAATATTTGTCTGAAAATGTTCAGAACACTAGATTAAACTCAAGAAATAGCTTCTAAATATATATGAATTTGTTTTAGGGTGTGTGATAATAACCCTACACTTTTAATGTAGACTAAACAGTACATACAGTGTTTGTAAGCGTCAGCAACTGTCCGGCCATGTTCCTGAAAGAGGAAACATAATCATGATCTGTATGTGAAGAGAAATCAATTCAAATTACTTGACTGGATTAACACAAAGACAGAAAGCAAGAGAGGGGGAAACTGAAAGGAGAAGACAAAGACAGCAGGAAAAAGTGAACGCAGACAATATATACTTATTTAATTAAGTAATATATAACACAGAATATTATATGTATTAACAGAACATTACCACATGTAGAAGACCTGTAGTAATGCAGGTGTACCCACCATTTACTGAAGGTTCAGCTTCTGGTGAAGTCTCCTGGCAGGTGCAGCAACAACTGAACGATCAAACAACCCGTCAGCTGCCTTAACCAGATAAACGACTCCGCCAAGTAATGTGACTGACAGAGGGAAGTCCCACATAAGACTGTTTTGCTTTCACATTCATTTGGTTCACCTTATGTCCTGAGGCCTTTAAAAGTACTGTTTGTGTAGAAGACCAAAGACAATAGAAAACCTGTCTGTGTTTTCCATTGGTACATATGCAATCAAATATTTAGTGCAGGCGTTTGACAACTAGATGATAGAAACGTTTTTGTTTGGCATTTCTAATGTCTGTAAACATTGTCCAGGAAATACTGGTGTTAACAAAACAAACCAAAAAAACCCCACACAAATTACTGACTTTAACAGTTTTGCTGTCTAAGTCTATGCATTCAAAAAATAAAAGTCAGTCATTTTGGGAGCAGCGTTTACATTTAAATTCTGAGCAGAGGTGATACAATTAGACAATTAATCAATTAGTGTTGTGACAGTCAATTAATCTGCAAATGTTTGGATATTGATGAATAGTTTTAGTTGTTACATTAGAGAAGAATATCTTTTATAAATATCTTTATTTTTATTTTCATTGTTGTAAAGGCAAAATGAATTAGTCAGTCAGAACATAATTCATTATAAATAATGAAAATTATTATATTTGCAGCCATAAACACAAATTGTGTCTTTAATAGTTTAAGCACGGTCTGTCTCGTTGATATAGTTGTAGTTCGTCATGACGCCTCTAGATGGCAGTGTTGTATCGACATCTGCAGGAGGTTTGCCGAATCCTCGCTAAACTCGCGCAGTGCATTCTGGTCCTTGAAGTTAATGTGGCCGCTGAGGGGCGCCAACGTTGCGATGCTCGCGCTCAACTTAAAACTACATTTCCCTCCCCACTTACACAGATTTGAATGCCGTTCAGGGGCAGCTTTTTCCAATCGATGATCTCAACTCAAGTTTCCTCCGCCAGCTTCACGAAGAGGCTCAAGAAACTCCTCGAGAATGATAAAAGTGTCGTCTAGGCTGAGCACTGTCGACGTCTGTGGCGGGAGAAGGCAAAATGAACTAAACGCCATTTAAGTCCTGACAATGCGGTTCAAACAAAGAAGGCAGTGATTTTGCGGTCTCGGTGGTTTTCTCTGCTGCTCCTGTTAGCCAGGGCTGGGTCCCGTTACAGTTGTGAGTCGGCGAGGCTCACCAAGATGTCCACGGAGGAGCAGGAATATGCCGAAGCGGTGCTGGTGACAGAGGCCGGGCCGCAGTGGCTTCGAGCCGAGGTCGAGCGTCTTACCCGGGAGCTCCGAGAAACGACCCACGAGAAGATCCAGGCGGCGGAGTACGGGCTGGCGGTGCTGGAGGAGAAACAGCAGCTCAAGCAGCGATTCGATGACTTGGAAACGGAGTACGAGACGGTCCGACATGAGCTGGATCAGCTGAAGGAGGTAACCTCGGGTCATAGCCACGCAGACAGACACCTTTAAACATCTACTGGTGCTTGTGTCTGAAGGTGGACACCCGCCATGGAGAAAATACCCTATTAGCCGCCCGCTAAGAGATAACGTTACTAATTTTGGGCAGCGGCGGTAAACACTCAAACAGTCTTTAATCAGAACCATCATTACATTATGTAAGCAATCAATCATGATCCAGGCTGCTTTGGGGTCTCAGATGTAACTTTAAAGTGCCGTAAAGTGTATATTGATTAGCTGGATCCTGTCTGTAAGGTTATGACAGATCTCTATCGGCTGTATTCCAAGCATGATGTAAACATCCTGGCTGAATGCTTTCCTGGTATTTGAGGATAAACGTCGATATTTCTTTTCGGTCACTTCTTGCCAGTACTTGCTCCTCTTGCTGTGTAATTAAGGCCTTCAAATGAGACGTCTGCTGCTGCAGGAGTGTATCATATTTACATGCCTATGTGGCCAACCTGGCGTGAGTTTATTGGGTCAGGCTGTTTTTTGGAAAAGAATTGTGTTTCAGGCTTGTTTTGCAGTTCAGGGTTTTATGCATAAGTGGATCATGAGAAAGGATCTAGCAGTGTTGTTTTTTCAGGCCCCATTCTGATAATAGAAGTCAAAGCGATCGTCAATCAATACGTGGAGCCGATATACATAGGCAGCAAAAATGAAGGCCATGGAGTGAAAATTGAGAATGACTAGTGATGGAATGTAACTAAGTACTATTCAAATTAAAGACTGCACTAAAGTTTTACATTTGAGATACTTTACTTCAGAATTTCCATTTTCTGTTACTCTGTACTTCCACTCTTCTAAAATGTTTTATTATTATTAATAATATTATTATTATTATTATCTGTATCTGCAATTTTTCTGACAGATTGCAGATAAAATAAACTAACCTTCAAATGTGCAAACGCTCTTACACAATGTGCCACCCCCAACAATATCTGATTAATAATCTGAATTAGTAGCCTATAAACATTGAATAATCTTTGCAAAGTCACTATGAACTAATATAGTTGATTGATATGAACTGTTAATAATATATTCAACTACTGATAACTAAAGTAGCTGAAAATTACACTTAAGAACTGCACTTGTGCTGTAACTACTAAATTTTAACTTACATTTATTCCATTTTGACACTACATTTGACACAAAGAGTTTGATTTTTACTGCAAATGAATATCAGTCCCAAATATTGGTTCCCAGTCTTGATTTAAGTATCGGCGTCTACACTGAAAAAAGCCATAGCTGTCAACCCCTAAACTTTTGTTGTCCGTTACCTTGTGGGGTCAGATCATTCAGTGTTCACAGGCACTTACCTGTGACATGTAACAAGCAGATAGTGTTGTGGACGGGACATTGAGTCGTGAGACGACACAGAGGTGACCTCAGGCAAAGGATGGTTGCTGCATCATTGCCAAAGCATTGGCTTTTAAAATGTATTTTATTTTATTGGCAAGCGGACTCACAAAGCACTGATATCAGTAATCAGAAAGATGCTCAATATCGTCCCAATAATTGGTCCATCGCCAATCTTGAGAAAGACAAATTTTCTCCATAGTAATTTTCAGAACTCCTATGCTGATGTCCTAATTGGCCTGTGAATTCCTTAGACCTTAGTTCACAAGGCAAGGAGGTTTTCATCTGTCATCATTAATGAATTCAGCTGCCCGAGACTCATTTCACCCAGCTCATTTCAGCATTAAGATGTTATGTCTTTAAGGCAAGCTGTTGTCAAGGAATCTCTCCTCACCTCCATTATGAGCCTGACACCTGTGGAGTAATTTATTTCTCACTTAAACAAATGCTGTGTCCTTCCCTTTGTTTTTTAATATGGTAATCTGAGACATCACCCATTGATTTCTGAAGGGATGGTTTGAAGTTTTGGGTGTACCATTTGCTGCCGTCTGTGGCGGTTATTGAAGACAAAAAATTCTAAATTGGTGGATGAGGAAGAACATGGGTGAAACTGAGGCCAAGACACGTGTCAGTTAAGCAAACAGCTCAAATGTACAGTTTCATACAATTGGTCTTTATATCTTCCTCAGAATGCAGTGATTTTTAAAATTGCTCCAACAAAAGGTAAAAGAAGAAGTTAGCTACTGAGATCCTAACTTTTGGGAAATGTTGACTGTCTCCAGAGAGAACTTGGGTTTTTCCCTTCTGTTCAGTCTAGTCAGAGTTTTCAAGCATCTAGTTTATAAACCTTTAGAGGAACTGTGTCTTAAGACCACTTCCACATTGGCGTCATCATTCAGCAGTTATAGTCCGCTCACTCTTAATAATTTAGTGTATTCGGATACTTCACTCTGTGGTATTTCTGGTAGCTAGAAGGCCATAAAAGTGTAATATCGTGTGCAGATCACTGCTCTCAGTAAAGAACAAGATAGTCTCAGAGTAGTCAGTCTTTTTTTTAGCTGAGATAAAGCCTTTGTTTATTTCTAGGTGTCACCACTTATTACAATCTTCATACTGATTGAGTCCAATTTTCAGTAGTTGTTAACAATTTCAATTAATCAAGTAATCTTTTGGTCTGTGAAATGTCACAAAATAGAGAAAGCTGCCTGTTATTTCCCACCACCCAAGGTCATGTATTCAGATTGATTGTTTTATTTGACCAACAGTCTAAATCTTCAATGTAATCAGAATCGTGTATGACAAAGAAAACCATGCGATTCTCTCATTGAATCAATCAATTACGTGTCCAGTTTAAATGAGGAACTGACGTGGCTCTTTCGCGGACTTATTCTCAGTATGTTGATGGTGATTTTCGTCCACATTGCTTAATTCACGGCGTAGGTCACAGTCCACTCATTGTTTGACTCATTGTTTGACTCATTGTTGGAGTCACTCTCTCGGTATCTCATGATTCTGAGCGCTGCTTCTCTCATTAGTCGACTATGTCATGGCGGCTGATGTAGGAAAAGGATCCATCAGAGCCCGCTGTGCTTATTAAGCTATAGATCAATTCCCCTCACGACTTACCGCCGCTTGTTATACATACAAATTGGTTCGACTGAAAACTGCCTAGGAAGAAAAGGCGGGATCAGACGCCAATGGAGACCTACAGCTCTGTGGTGGCTTTCAGGACTTTCTTGGACTGGAGTTGTTACATCACCAGTTCAGCTCAGTGTCTGTGTGTGTTGGCTGGACGTCTAAAAGCTTTTAAGTCAGTTGACTGTGAGAATCTGACATCAGCCTGTTCCTCCTATGAACTATTAATGTGTTGTCCTTACTTTGTCAGTGCTGTCAGCTTAACTTTAGCCTAAACACAATCATAGCCACCTTCACTGCACCCACCTCTCTGCTATGGAAAGATTTTTATAGGACCTGAGAGTCGAGGCATTTGTGTCGTCAGTTCCCCCTGCATCCTCTGGAGTTTTGCTGTGGTTCTTGTGGTCTGACATTACTTAATATTCCAAAATGTCAGTAGATGACGGTTTTTATTTTTAATTTTTCCATACATTGTAGTCTTGTTTAGAAACTGTAATCCAGCACGATTAAATGCCACTTGTTTAAAGAACTCACTGTCGCAGTGTGGGATTAGCTTTTATAAGAATTCAAATTAACTGACTTTTTGTCTTTAAGTTTTTTACATTAAGTTTTTATTTGATAGATTTTTGGTAAATTATCATGACATTTGTTCCTTTTTTGAGATCACAAACAAACGCTGTACGTCGGCTGTTAAGGCAAGGATAAGTTTGGGTATAAGGAAACAAAGAGTTTTGCAGAGATTTGAATTTGCACAACTTGTGATGTGATGCTTAACTCGTGATTTGAATGCTGTGAATATGAAAGTATTATCAAGTTATTTTGTTGAGGTTTGCTCGGGGCTTGTGACAGTCACTCTGATTGAATTATTGCATCAGGAAAAGGGCAGTCGTGGCAAAACTCACATACATGTCTGCGGAGGTGGGAAGCCACAAAGAACAAATAGTTTGTTACTGTACTAATGTCGATTTTTCAAGTGTCAATATTTTTCTATTTTTATATTTATTTTTGCCTCATTGCATGCTGCACAAGACTGATTTGAATGTTTCAGTGCGCATCACGCACGGCAGGCATCGTAAGACAGAAGCTAAACGTAAAAGACATAATGAGACAGAAATGGGTAGAGAGGAACAGCTGAATGGAGAGGTGAGATTCAGTTAGCTTTGCACAGAAAAGGCCAGTGGAAATTTCCTTCAGAAGGATAAGTGACTTCTTACTGTCATAAATGACAAAGAAAAGCCGCAGATCCTCACATGTAGGAAACTCTTTTAGTCAACTAATCTATTTATCCACTGACGCTGCTGCGGTAGTCTGGAGTCAGATTTCCAAGACAGATCAAACTGAATGAAAGTTTGTTGTTTTTTTGTCTCTGAATGTGGATTGGTAGACGGCAGCCTCCAGTTGTCTCCAGCTTGTCAAATGAACATGACTGATGCAGTTCAAAGCCAATCAGAGCTTGAAACAATCTTTTTCCATGCTGGATGCCATGGAGTTACATCATGATGTAAGGGTGACACAGCACTTGTGACTTAAAGGTCTCCTGAGGAACAAATGACTAGTAATAAACGCAGCGAATGACAGGCCCCCAGGGGTTTGGATAAGCAAAGCCTTATCTTATCACCTGTGGTTATTTTGCTCATACTTGTGGTTCTGTGTGCATCTATATTTGTCCTTGGTCACGATTTTGCCCCTGATGTTTGTTCTTACTGTGTTTCCCCAGGCATTCGGACAAGCTTACTCAACCCACAAAAAGGTGGCAGCAGATGGGGAAAGCAGGGAAGAGTCGCTGATCCTTGAGTCGGCCAGTAAGGAGGCTCTGTACCAGCAGAAGATCCTTGAGTTGCAGAATGAGCTCCGACAGGCCAAAGTCTCCTTCAGCGGTGTACAGGCTGAAAATGAGCGTCTGTCAGCCATCTCTCTGGAGTTGAGAGAGGTGATCATTTCATTATATGATTATTACACAACATTGCCTATAAAGCCAGTGTATATCAACGACAAGTAGATCTTATAGGCTAGATCTTTTTTTGTGTGACATGTTAACCTGACTTGGTTCACAAACAGACCCACCATTTACATCTGTGTTGAGTTATGTGTGTTTTTTAATAGTTGCCTTTCATGTGGTAAAGCTGTGGAAACTTTAAATGTCTTTCCATAAATCAAATGTGGAGTTTCTGTTTGTTGTATGTACAATCATGTTCACAGGGCTCGTGCTGAGCCTCAGTTACAGTTTATTGTAAATAGGATGAAAGAGGTAAAGTTAATGGAAGTTCTGACTGAGACATGGCGCAAAGACCACCACCACTAGTGGTGAGTTGCGAGAGAGTCTAAGTTTGTGCTTGTAGTGGGGGGAGGGTCAGTTAGCAGGACTGCAGTGGAACCAGCAGGAAAGATGATGTAATGGTCCGCTGTGAGTGACACAAAGGATGTCCTCCGCCAGGCCTCTGTCTCTGTAGCATGGAGCGGTAAGTGGACCATGTACTCCTTCCGTCATTAGATTTGCCTGCCAAAGTCTTGACCCTGTGGTATTTGAAACATGCTGACACCCTGATTCTCATGTCTCTCACAGTGGCTGAACACTTGTAAGGATGTAGTTTGCACAGCCTGGGTGTTTTTCTTTTCTAACTATGAGAATAAACTTAAAAACATTTTTTCAGAGTTCAGAGCTGGCAGAGCTGCAGCGTGGTCAGCTGCGCGATGACATCAGAGAGTACAAGGTGCGGGAGGCTCGTCTGCTGCAGGACTACAGCGAGCTGGAGGAGGAGAACATCTCTCTTCAGAAACAAGTGTCTGTACTGAGACAGAACCAGGTGAGCTGAAGAAAACAGACCTTGACACTCACAGTCGTGAAAAATAGCCCCAAACAAAGTACATTAATGTATTTGGTTCTGATATAACGACACAATCATGGGTTCCTAGAAGAAAGTTACAAGTTAAAACATCAAAAACGTGCCACTTTCCAAAGACTTGAAATGTCCTTTGATTTAAAAAGAAAGGAGTCTAAAACAGTTTTCTGATTGTGATTTTACAGAGATTGAGAAATGACAGTGGAGTGGACACACATCATTTGAGGAAAATTGACATCCTTATTTATATTTTTTGCCATCTGCTTAGGTGGAATATGAAGGTCTAAAGCATGAGATCCGCCGTCTGGAGGAGGACTCCCAGTGCCTACACAGCCAGCTGGAGGAAGCCATGCGCCTGAGAGAAATTGCTGAGCGACAGCTGACGGAGGCCCTGGAGACGATTAAAACAGAGCGCGAGCAAAAGGCCACCTTGCGCAAGGAGCTCTCCCACTATATGACCATTGGTGGCTCTGTGTACAACAGCTCTTTCAGCATCTCCATCGACAACCTGAAACACCACGACGATCCCTCCGCCGCCACCGAGCCTGACAACGATGATCTGATCAGAGGATTTGAAAACGGCTTGATCAAAATGGGCGAAGGTGATGAAAACAAGAGAGGAGAGGCGTTCAAGCCTGCTCCCAGCCTGGTGGACGACCTGCTGAGTGAGCTCAACATCTCCGAGATCCAGAAGCTGAAACAACAGCTTGGGCAGGTATGAAGACCATGAGATGCTCTTCGCCAGCTGGCATGTTTTTACCACACCACAATTTAGCTTAAAGTTTAAGTCTGGTTCTGAAGTTGTTTGATTAATTTTGCCAATGTCAAAACATGTTGTTTGTTCAAAATGTTACTGCATAAGGTCTACACAGTTGATCATCTTTGGCTGTATCAATTGCTTATGCATTTTTACTTTTGTATGTTAGGTGGAGCGGGAGAAGGTGACCTTGATCAACTCTCTCCAGGAGAGCCAGAAACATCTGGAACAGGCCTATGGTACTGTGTCTGAGCAAAAGGAGACTGTCAACAGGCTGACCGAGAACCTCAGCGCAATGAGGAAACTTCAGGCCAGTAAGGAGCGCCAGTCCGCCCTCGACAGTGAAAAAGACCGGGACAGCCATGACGACGGAGACTACTACGAGCTGGACATCAACGGACCGGAGATCCTGCAGTGTAAATACACCGTGGCCGTGTCTGAAGCTGGGGAGCTGAGGCAGGAGCTGAAGACTCTGAGGGCAAAGTACGATGAGTGCCGAACCCAGTATGAAGACGAGCGAGCGCGGCTGGATAGCGACGTCCACGAGTTGAGGTCGAAGTTGGCGTCCCTGGAGAAGACCAGCCAGGCGGATAAAGCAGAAGTGGCTCGCCTGGAGAAGGAGCTCCGTCTGGTCAGCGAGACTGCAGGAGAATCACTCGGCAGCCTCAATGTGGCCCAGGATGAGCTCATAGCTTTCAGTGAAGAGCTGGCCAATCTCTACAACCACGTGTGCATGTGCAACAACGAGACTCCTAACCGCGTCATGCTCGACTACTACAAGAAAGGCAAGGCCATAGTAAGAAGAGGGCAAGAAGGGAAGGAGCAGCAGTCTTCAGTGCTTCTCACTAATGGGCTCATCAGTGAGACGGAAATGAAAAAGTCTAACTCAAGCAGCACTCCTGCTCCAGAGCATCGGCCAGAACCCATGAACATCTATAACCTCGTAGCTATCATCAGGGACCAGATCTGCCACCTGCAGCAGGCAGTGGACCGCACCACAGACCTGTCCCGTCAGAGACTCGCAAACCTGGAGCTGAGCACAGTGGCAGACAAAGACAAAGAGGCTTGCATGGAAGAGATCCTCAAACTGAAGTCCCTGCTGAGCACCAAAAGGGAACAGATTGCCACTCTCAGAGCTGTGCTCAAGGCCAACAAACAGGTCAGGACACCACTCAGTGTGTGCTATAAGTGTGTGTGTATGCATGCCTGCTGTGTACGTTTCTCTGAGGAAGGATGTTCATTGTTTCCCAAACTGTCTAACAGAAAAGGCTTTAGCTTTAAATAACCACTGAGTTTCGACCTGAAATGCATGAAATAGAGAATTATAATGAGATCTTCTTCCCTTTAGACGGCTGAGGTTGCTCTGGCCAACCTGAAGAGTAAGTACGACAGTGAGAAGGGCATGGTGACTGAGACTATGATGAAGCTCCGCAATGAACTGAAGGCTCTGAAAGAGGATGCTGCTACGTTCTCCTCTCTTCGAGCCATGTTTGCTACAAGGTATGATAGTACAGAAACAGCGGTTTACCTTTCTTTCCTGACAAACATGAAATGAACCATCCTGTGACCTGGTGGCGAGATGGTCCAAGGCTCACACCATAATGTATGACTGTATGAAGAGGAAACATAAATAATTTATATCAAACATATATATGTATATTCTGCCAATTCTGCCTTATTTCAGCATCTTTTTCTTGTAATGGAAAGAAAATTTAAAGTTTCAATGCATATTCTGCATGGCTATCTTGCCCGAGTGTCTCTATATGTCTGCGAGAAAGACACAAAGCATTGTGGGAACAGTCTGATGTAATAATATGCGAGTCGGGAGAACTCATCCTGCCATCTGGAAAATGCTGCCTGGGGAATGGAGAAAACATGTGACAGCAGCAGCACTTCAAAGGCTCATTGCTCCACCTGCTGGAAATAATGTGCATCTCTCGTTTCTCCCTTTTCCCTCGCTCTCTCTCAGGTGCGACGAGTATGTGACCCAGCTGGACGACATGCAGAGGCAGCTGGCTGCTGCTGAGGATGAGAAGAAGACCCTGAATTCTCTCTTGCGCATGGCCATCCAGCAGAAGCTGGCCTTAACGCAGCGCCTGGAGGACTTGGAGTTTGACCACGAGCAGGCGCGTCGCAAAACCGCCACAGCGGCAGGAGGCAAGGGGAAAACAAAGGCCAAGGGAGCCGCTTCCAACCATCATGTAAGTCGGAGGCTGTACTGCAGAACCAACTCTGAGCTGCAAAGCCTCAGCAGAGGACCCGGGTTCTTCTGCAAGGGCTTATGTGGCCTTTTAAAACTTTTATATCTACTTTTGCAGAATGTGCATCTCTCTAAGGCTTTGCATGTTCTCATTTTGTCTAACACTATGCTCTCTGTTTTTGTAGCCATTATACATCTAATGAGATATTTATATCACAACAATATTACTTCTTAGCGCTATAGTAGATTATTGTTTTCAGAATAAAATTAATATATAGAATCTATTCAGTTAGTAAGGGAAAGCATAAATCTCCCAAGCATGGAGCTTAAGTCTTATTCTCCATAAGATATTTATATCCTCATTTGACCCGAGAACGACATGGAACTGGAAACCTACGTGCTAATTTTAATTCAACTGCCATTTGATTCCAGACTGCATCCCTCAAATTCACTATAAGCAGATATGATTTATCATGGAAAGTACCGAGCCTTCATCAGTGTTTGAGTTCTGTGATATGTACGGGTGCCGGTGAATTACTTCGTGGGTGGAGGTTTCAGTGAGGATCGTGCTACACATAATAAAGAAAGCATGAGGTGACAAGGGTTAAGCAGTTGTAGCAGTTTGCCACAAGAGGTCACTAGTTTTGTGTTATATACTGTTTGAATGTATTTATAGAATTTTATGACATGATGTGTTAAAACCGAAATCTGACAACATTTTTAGATATACAAACCTAAACCTCAGTCCCAACAGTTGTAGTAGAAAGTTGTCTAGTAGAAATGTCGAAAATTCATCTCTATGTGATCTCAGTTCAAAGTGTAACGTTTTTTTGGTCTCATTTGTCTAAAACAGCTTGAAACTGATAACAAAAAAATTGTATAACTGTGAATGTCAAGTAGGTTGAAAACAAAAACAACAAACAAAACTGTCTGCATGAATATTTTTAGTTTGGTACTACAATAAATTATGTTTTTCTACTACAAATAAGCTTTTTCTGTCTGTCCTCCATTTTCCTTTCTCTAAACTTTTTACCTCACCCTTGTATTCTAACACAAAACTTCAAAATTCTTGAACTCTTTGAAGGGAAACTGTCTTGAGTGACTCACTGAAGCCTGCATGCATAACACTCCTCAATCCTCTCCTCCCTGCAAGCCTCTAACTTTCCTCACTGCTGACTTTTAATTCACTTAATTGATAAACTCCATCTCACTAATGAAGTGGAAATTGAAATTCAATCAACAATCGATTTAAATGTGATTTTCCTGTTTTATCTTTTCCATTTGCAGTAAATCTATGATGCCAAGTGTCCTTAAGGAGGTCCGTCAGTGTCTGTGACACAGTCACCTGTGCTCCCGGTTCCTTCACTTTCTAATCACGGTCCGGATCACATTATTGTTAACACAAGAACAAATCCAACAGTATGCTTTATAGTGCCAAAACACTTATGTGAAAAAAAAAGAAACACTTTGACTGCATAAAGAATGACTCATCGCATCAGCGGCCCACTGCAGTCCCTTCAGTCTTCCAACAATATGCACCACTATCATTACTGAAAAAGAGGAAGAATCAAGATGGGTGTTGTGCTGATTGCTCATTGCCTATGTTACCCTGACTGAGCACTTAGGTGATTCCCCTTTCTTTCTAAAATCATACTAATTGTTTCAAGTGTCGCACAATGTTTTTACTGGATGTGCATGTTTATCTTACAGATTCATGACGACATTTCAAGTGATTCCAACATGTTTTATCTGTATTTATTTCATAGCAACAAAATCAGAGATTATTCTTTTAATATCTCTTTTAAAACCAGATCTTTCACCCAACTGCTTGAAATCAAACAAAAAAGAGGAAAACCCTTTTTTCTGCCTTGGTTTTTTTCTTTTTCTTTTGGCCTTAGATTTAGAGGTGCCTTTTTGACAGCCACATAGATGTCCTGTTTATTTTCACTATATAATCCTGCAAATATGGAGCTTCATATTCAGGGCGTTACCTAGATTTTGTATAATTTGGCTCCTCCTTTGTACACATGGCAGAGCTGTTACAAATTAAAAGTATGCTTGTTGTGACTAAGGAAAAGTATTAATGCCAAGCTTATTTAAAGATGTCTAAGTTAAGGTCAGATGTTAATAGTATTCATAAACTTTATTCGTGAAGGAGAGATTTTTTAAAATGTCATTGTTTTAATACTACTTTTTGTAAACCTTTGAGTCCATTGTCTGCAAACAGTAAGCCTGCTTTGTGTGTTTTGTGTATACAAGTGCAATTTGCAAACATGACAAGGAAAAAAGCTAAATGTCTATGCTATGTGAAAATATTTTACACATTGTTGCTCACATACTTGGTCCTAATTGATTTTATATGTTTTTACTATAACTGCAATTGTATTTATTTGACACTGTTCAGACTGCAGGATGTCATCATCCTTTTTGTTTTATAAAGGGAGCTTAAGTGGGTGTCGACAAGACTGAACTTGTGGCAAAACACTAGCAAGATTCATGACTGTGGGCTACTGTCTGTGCTAACAGTTATGGCTGGTGATGAAATAAACCTAACTTTCACAATTTTGTAGTCACTGTTCTCTTTCATTTGAACATGAGTTAGCTACCATCCCACAGTCATTTTGACAATGGACTTGTGTTCTTTCACAGTGAGGAAATTTAAAAACTTCATAGTATTTCATAGTAGACTTCATACACCCCACTAAGGCATCGACACAGGACTTCTGGGGCAGCCCTGTAGTGTCTGGCAACGTCCATGGGTCCAGGCATCCCACAGATGCTCGATCAGATTGAGATCTAGGGAATTCAGAGGCTTGATTGAGATCTTGAGCTTTTTGTCACATTCTTGTCATTCGTGAGCAGTTTTTGCAGTAGACGGGCTCTTTCTCCTGCTTGGGGAGTCACCAGGGCCATCAGGAGAAAACCGTGAGAGGATGCACTTGGTCTGTGACAAAGTTGAGGTGGGTGGTGTATGTCAAGTGGCATCTACATGAATGCCAGGACCCAAGGTTTCCCAGAAGAATATTGTGTTGCAACGAGATATTGTTCGCTTGAACTGTCGGTGGTTTTAATGTTGTGGCTGATCTGTATTTTCTTTCTCTCTGAAACATATAGCTTATTAATCTGATAAATACATTATACATACGAAAATTACACATTATATGGAATACATAAATAAGTCATAAAATAAAGGCCTCGTGACTCAAGGTAATACCAAAAATATGTACATAATTAACAAATAAAACAGAAATGACAACTGTTTATTCTACAGTAATGTATGTAGTCTGAAAGGATCCACAGAGAGATCGAATTATGCTTGAAATTAATTTATATAGGGGGATCTAAAAACAGAAATGTAGCCATTTCCATTCTGATATTTACAATTAAACATGAATTTTTACATTAAACTATTATTATAATAGCTTTGACACTTGTTAAAACACCATACCCATTTCTACACAAGATAAATTACAGCATATTTATGAATTTAATTCATAAGGGTCAACATCAAACAAACAGCCTATCTTAGCCTTTGCTACATTCTTTTCTATTTCCGGTAAAAAAGGAAAGTGTGTTTTTCCTTTTTGGAAGACGTTGACGTAAGCCCCTCCCTCCCAGCGAGGTGACGTAAGAGGGCGTGTCCAAACAAAGGACAGAGCGGACTCCACAATGGGAGGTTTGTGTCTTTCTTTAACTAGAAATAACCTTCATTTTTACCGCCTAGTAATCCTTCCGTTTGATTTCTCTTAGTGTCTTCCCGTCTGGTCCAAATCACAAACATGACCACTTGACTTACTATCAAGCTGAAAAGTTTCCTCGCGTTGCCGATGACAATGTAACGTCTCATTCTGCGTCCTGTTGAGCGTTCTGAAAACTTTCTTAACACGTCTGAGACCAGAAAGAGTCTTGTTTTTGAAATGGCGGCCAACATACAAGTTGAATAAAGTGTTTTTTCGCTTCATTCCCGGTCCTTCATGCCCTCACACTCCTCCCCTGCCACCGCTACGAGGAAAGACTGTCAGTAGCCTGTATGGATATGCAAACTAACTCCCCCTTCTTCCCCGTCAGTGTCCGCTATGCTAGGGTCTTTGCTGATGTACTTGTTAAAGAACACCTCTCCTCTCGGTTTCCATTGACAGACAGTTTTCGTGAGCAGCTGATAGAGGACAGCGCCTTCCTCAAAGCTGAGCAGAGATTGGACACAGACTTGGTGGACAAAGTCATCCTTCAGCTCAACAGGATCTACCCACAGATCCTCACAGACAAGGAGGCCACCAAAGTAAGTCCTCATGCTCGAAGTATCACAAGTATAACCCCTGTCAGCATCATACAGCCTTATCTTTATGTGGCCATATAATGCCTGCTGTTACAGTAGGTTTCCAATGCAAGATCTGAACCTGAAAAGTGGTACACAGGGAGAGGAGTGTTATGGAGTAACACATACAGTAGTTCAATATTTCCAGCTGAATTGGAAAGACAGAATACAAATGCTTAAGGAAATCAAGCGTACAAATACCATAAACTCTTACTAAAAGGTGCCTCCATGTAGTTTTGTGGAGAAAAAAAAATAGAGAAAGAAGAGGAAAAATCTTAATTTGTATTATTACCTTATTAATATTGTACATATTGACTTAGTGAGTTAGATTGTTTCCCCCCAAACTACAAAGTGTACATTTAAAGTTTTGTGCTCACTGACATTGCTTGAATGAATTTAATGTTTTCTGTGTTATATCACTGCATGTAAAATTACAGATACATACGCCTGATGGTGTCTTGATATTTCTTGACAAATACATTTGTGATCTGGATGTTACGTAGTCAAATAAAAAGTTAAAAGTTGATTTCTTTTGAAGCACCTGGTAGGCTTGGTGCATGCAGCTCTTCTGGCACTGAACAGAGGCTGTGGTTAAAAAACAGTTTTTTATGGAGGAAATGCTATCAATAACATGACAGATTTTTTGCTATGGAGGTTGAAAACAACAACAACAACAAAAAAACATTGCTATTGTTATCCAGTTCCGAAAGTTGGACGTGCCCACTGGTGTTCGACTGGGTGAGCTACTGACACACCTGCAGGGGAAAGGAGAGGAAGCATGCAGGGAGTTTTACAGAGCTCTTCACCTGCATGTAGAGGAGGTGTACTACAGCTTACCCACACGGCTCCGCCTCAGAGGTTAGTCCCTCGAAACTCAAAACTGTTTCTCCATATCGCTAGTGAGACATTTCTGATGATGATATTTAGACATTTGATTCCACACACTGAAATGTATCTGTCCCGTTTCCAGATTACTCAAATCCACTCAACTATCCACATGTCCAGCAGAAGCATGTTCTGAACGACAGAGGTAACATGTTTTTTGTAAAAGGATTTATTGTCAATGCTTAAACTGTTAAAATGCTATTTCTACATGTGGCAAAATCAGAAAATGTTTTGAAAAATCACTAAATAAGGAATGGTTTTGCGTGATTTAAAACGTTTTCAGGCTAAAAGTGTGTCAGGTAATTGTTAAGCACTGACAAACACACCAGATAATGACTTACATGTGTGTTGTTTTTCCAGGTCCCCTGTTCTTTCTGGGCTGTTTCAGTGTTGCAGTGGGAATGGCTTTCCTCTATTACTACAGTGGTAAGTGCATTATAAATGTTAAAACCACACCTGACATTGAATTTGTGATATTATCAGTATAATAAACTAATGTGTATATATATTGACTTAATTCTGTCAATCAGAGTTACTATTAAGCTTTCTTTGTTCTGCAGAGTCCAAATTGTCAGGAGGCAGCCGGGCCCTCGGGATGGCTGCTCTGGGTTTGAAAAGAAAAGCTCAGGAGGTCCTCATATGGTACACTGAAGATAGCCTCATGAAGTAAAGGGTGACTCCAGGTGCTTCACCAGCGATGCTCTTCTTAATGCTACTTGCACCAAAGCACAGCACAACAACTCATTTTGTTCGCAATTGTATATAATATTTTGCTTGGGATCTAAAATTAGAAAGATGGGGAAAATTCAGAGCTACTTTTGACACTTTGCTCTTATTTCCTCATATGTTGTTGTTGTTGTTGTTGTTGTACCTATTTAAGTGGGTTAAAAGGGATTGAATACACACGAGGGATGATTACAGTTAAATCAGAAACATGATGTTCTTGCTACAGTCTACAAATGTGGGAAAAAGCACCTTTTAACAAATCAATTACAATGGAAACATGCATTGCATTAATGACAAAATAAGGCATTTTAAATCTCTAAATAGGATTGTATAGGATGAGCATACATTTAAATTTCATCTCTACTAAAAGAAAAACCTCTAATTAATCGATACATTTTGCAGCAATACGATAATTATCCTTGAATGAACTTCAAAGAAAGAAAGATTCAGGCCAGATTTATGATATTTAGCGTTTTCATTTTGGTCTGGACAGCACTCCATGTATATGTTTGCAGTGTGCTGAACCATTTAAGTTCATATGTGCATACGATGTCAAATATACTGAAAAGACACATGTCAATTTCCTCCACAAGCTAATCCAACAAACAAACTTGTCCACAAAGTCGAGCTCTTGGTAGAACTTCATCGCCCTCTTGTGGTCAAAAGTGGACTACATCGCCACACACAGTTGGTGTGGTTTGTGCTGGTTCTATAAGAGCTACCCGACACTCTGCAGCTGTCACTGAGAGAAAATTTATATTTGAAATGTATTATCGATGTATAATATGGAGCGGAGTTAGTATGAAACCATTTTAGACGAATTCTTGAAGAGCGCTGCCTCACGTGACCGCCTCTGCCAATGATATCCCGCTGTACCAGCGCAGGGCATCATGGGTAAGGAGCTTCGACCAAATCATAAACAAACACATGTCCAATTTAGAACCTTAACAACGCAAATCATAACAGTAATTACGTGTTTGGACGCAAAACTTAGAAGAGCTGTTTAAATAGATACAAAACATGAAAAATTAGAAATTGCACCGCAAGTGAAACTGTCTTGCGTAGCTCGGGCTATATATTGTGCTGTTTGCAGACATGATGGGTGTGTTGTATGAAAGGAGAGAAGGTTAGCACTCCCCTTGACAAGGATGGAATTGGCCCTTGTGGCCATCAACACACATACGGTTAAGGCATTGCCACCTACTTCGTGGCATCTCTAACCAAATTTTTTCTCTCTCTTCATCTGTTACATTTATGCTTTCTTTAAACGGTGCCTTACAATGGCTCAACTTCATACGTACTTATCTCAAACTACATCAGTTGTTCTCATCATCGAGCCTGCTTTGAGACCGGAAGCAAGCTGAATCTTTTCCCAAGTCTTTGTTTCCACTGGGCCGGGCAGGACGGAAAATTTGACTTTTCCTGTCGGACTGTAGCTATGTCCGCTGCCCGTCTCACAGTGAGTAGAAGACGAGTTTGTGAGAGTTAAAATACATGTTAATGTTTATAAATTCTACCTTCGGCTATTGATAGCTATTGTAACCCTACAGTGTGAGAATGTGTTTGTTCTAACTGTGCCTTTTCGCTGACTGTAACGTTATATTGAAAAGTTTGTTGCTAATATTTTAAATACAATGTCCGACAGTAACTGAATTTAACCCACAATGACAAGCTGATACATTTTATAGTGTTCCTCATTCTGTTTGTAAACAATGTATAACAGAGAACATAACTGTAACTATCATGATGGTGCTTTGTTTAACTGTATTTCTGAATGGTATGGTGGTCAAACCTCAGGATATCAGAAGCCAATATCACAAACACCTGGAAACATTTCTACATCTTGCATGATTTTTTCGTTATTACTTGTATTTAACACTTTTATAATATTATTCTTAAAGGGGCACTTAGTAGTTTTTGAGAAGATGTTCAAACTCAGAGTTTTAATATTCACAATTTTAATGGGGAAAAAAAACCAAACTCAATAACTGAACTGAATATAAGGTCCCCAGAACACCGTTTGAAGCTAGAAAAGTGGCAGGGTCTGCCAACTCACAACAGTATGAAATCATGTTGTGCTTTAAGGTCAGTTTGATTTTTCAGTCATGGAAATTAAGGATTAGTTTACTTAGTTTTTTCTTTAGGCATACAACAATCTGTCATCAAAGATCTGTGTCTTCTGATAAAAATGTATTCTCCAAAACTACGCAGTGCACCCTTAGAGGATTTGATTTCGGATTTATTGTGCACTCATTAAGGTCCGGTGCCCGACATTGTGTCAAACTCACTGTGTTGTATACTTAATGCCTTAAATGTAGAAGTGCCACAATTTGTAAGATTGAGACTTCTGTCTTTTCTTTTTTTTTTTTTTACAATAAAACAAAAAGACTTATGATGAGAATAAACAGGACAATAAACACATCTTATTGATTTTGTAGTTTTATTTATTAAGCTCACAGTGGATCATCCAAGATCATAAAAGCTGTGAAAAAGTTTTGGTCCTTAAAAAAAAAAGTTATAAAACAGCTTGAAAATAACGGCATGCTACTGAGAAATCCACATTTTTAGACATTAAATAATAACATGAATAAATCGGTCTTAACGACTAGACTTTGCATAGCACCCAAATAAACAAAACATGTAAGGTCCACTTCATAAATTGGTTGATGTTTACAACACTGTCAACAAATATCCCTCCATAATAAAGCTTTTAAATCATGCAATGCCTTGTGAGCAGCAGGAGACCAAGACGGCTCCTGATGAACTCACTATTAATGATGTCGTTTGGATGATGCTGTTACTTCAATTTCTTCTTTTTTATCTAAAGATATAGGCATAAGGCTTAGACTGGTACTGACAAACTTCAAAAATAAAAAAAACACAACAGCAGAATGTCTCTGAAACATTCACATTGGTCTTGACTGATATACAGCATATTGCTCCTGATAAGTTTGCTTTAAAAATAAAGGCAACAAGCTGATTGCTTCAGTAACCTGAATATTAAAAGAGATAATAAACTGGTGAATTGTGACACGAAGTTAAAATGGACCACACATTTGTCCAAAGACATGGTTAGAGAAGTGAAACTCTCTAACCCGCACACACACACACATACACACAATGTCACCGGATCCTCAGGGTGTCAAGTGACCAGCTCCTGAGGTTAAATTACAGAATGGCAGTTCACCTTCATGCCATTTAGCTTGGTGAATAAATAACTGTCTTGTCCATTTGCACAAATAATGCAGAGGTCCATCTTTACAGAGTCATGTAAAAGGCGATCAAGAACTTGGAGGGGGCCGCTGGACGCCAAACGCTGTGATGAAGACGTTCACCACAACTATGATGAAAACAAAGGCTGTGGCGAGGTTCTCCAGGATGTTCAGCTTGTAGTGCATGCTCTCATCATTCAGGTTCCATTTGACTGTCAAAAGAGAAATCAAAACATGAGGACATTAGGCAGCAGGAATGACCTATTTTCCCCACAAGGGGGCAGCACAGACTATCCTGTCAGCTTATCAGGGAAGTAATCATTACTTCACTGTGACTGAGCACGAAGATTTAAACTAACAGCTTCTGACAGCAATGCCCGCAGGTGAATCATTATCTTCTTCCTCTATGATGACGATATGTGCCCTTGAAAAGGGAACATTTTTCCAGATGGAGGGGAAGTCCATATTTTTCAATTTGTCATCGTGTTATACACAGAATCTCCTAAGACTCTTTAAAACTAGAAACAGCTGACAGCAGAGGCGTTACTTCTTCCTGTGGCACCCTAAACTCAGCTAACAATAGCTTTTTCTGTGAGGATGAGATAAGGGTACTGTCCGGAGGGGGAGGAGGGAGCATACCAACGTATGGGAAGACAAGAGTTGTACTGCATGGTTCAGTCCAATGCATGAGTCATCAGCATTTTTCGAAAGACAAGAGTGCGGCTCTAAGATTTATGCGCTCGAATAAGCGTGAAGGAGATTTTGTGCTTGTGCGACCATGTGCATAAATGATTTCCAGGCTTGTGCTTGTAAAGCTAGGGGAAAAAAAAACTGCATGTGCAATTAGTTTGTGCATTTTTTTCAATGTATAGAAAGGATTTACAGTTGTAGAGGAAAATTGAGAATGTGTGAATATATGTGAGTCGAAATTCTATCCATAGTGACTTTGATTGAAGTCAATTTTGTGAACATTTGACACAAAATTGAAAGCAGTTGTCTCTTGTGTTCACAAAATGTGACATTGAACTTGTACTATATTTGAGTATTTCCATTCCAACTTCTACTCCACTACATCTCAGAGGCAAATATTGTACTTTTTACTCCACTACTATTCATCACATTATATTATTTTATATCTATCCTGTCAATTTTCCTGATTTCCCGAAGCAAAATAAACTGAATTTAAGAACCCTCTTGGATTAGCTGCAAAGTGCATCGTCATCGAGCTAAAAACCGGGCCTTTCTTCTGAGCTCATAAAAAGTTGACGTTCTTACAGGACATATGACAATCTTACAGATATGATGCATTGCTGTAGATTAAACTACCAAACAGTATATAAAGTAGTTTTTAGTTCAAACATAAACATCTGCAGAAGTAAAATACAACATACACATTAAGGCAGCAGTAAAAACTGACAGGAAGCATCTGACTGCACTGACTTCTTTTACGTCTGATGCTTTAAATACATTTTGCTGATAATACTCACAAGACTTTTACTTGTAGTGGAGTATTTTCATAGTGTGTTATTGGCTATTTCCACCACTGCATGTGTGGCTATGTGGATGAGTGATGCTGTGTTCCTGACAAAAAGGAACTTGGACATTTTCCAACCTCATACCAGAAAACTACAATGGAAAGCCTCTTGAAGTTGGAATTCCTACTTGTGAACTCGGGGCACATCCATCTACCACCAGCACTTGTCTGTCATCACACAACAATGGCAGCACCAATTGGGAGGGGTTAGGATGTATTCGTAGATGACATTATTAATATTAGGGGAGTGAATGGAATATTCAGATATAAAATACAATGTATAATGTGTGTGTTCCATGACCTGGGTTTCCCAACTCTATTTTGCTTATATATGCAGAGATGCTGCACAGTTGAGGTTGAGGCTACATGCTGCAACGGCAGGTACACTTGTCAAAAACCCAGACCACAGACCTTCAGCGTTGACTGGAACACAGCCTTATTTCAGAGTCACACATCATGCTGTGTGGGAGGTTCGCATGCAGTTATTTTTATGTAACATGAACAAGGTTAATATTGTTGTCACATTCAGCTATTCTGGGTAAAGTGTAATATAATACAATAAATATTACATATGTTTTACTGTTACTGTAAATCTTCTCATTTGTAAATACTGATCAGCCAGTTACGGGCATCACCACAGAGAAACTCTAAACTTACCTATGAAGATGAGCAGAACTCCCACTATGATCTGCAGGATGAGGGAGATGCTGATTAGAGTAATGAGGGGCACATAGAAGGTGAAGTCGGATCCTTGCTCCATCACGGCCTTCAGCTGTGAGGCATTGGCCATCAGCAGAGCCACATCCAGCATGCTCTCCGCTGCGCTCTTCTTATTGGCATAATGGTTCATGTTCAGGGGTCTGTCTGATTGCCTCGTCGTGCGGCCTCGCAGAGGGACCTGGGCACAAACACAAACCCTGACATCAGTACTTCCTCTCTGTCTCTTAAAGTTAAACTCTCGCCAAAATGCAACCTAGGCCTTTTTTTGTGAATGGATACGAGTCAAACCTTCATGTGAAAGCATAATTATGATGAAAGAGGCACTTTCAAGATTTACCATATTTTCGTTTTTGGCTCAAACTAGGGTCTCTACTGAACCACATACATTCCATCCAGACTTGTCAATCCCCGAGCACGTCTGGGCTGCCATGACGACGGCTAGAGGAAGAAGCTACTGCTAACGTGAGTAGTTCAAAAACCTTTTTTTTAGAAAACTCTCTGTACACAAACAATGTTCTCAATGCTCGTGTTCATGTGTAGAGACCCTGGTGATACTACCAGCAAAGTTTCATGTTGTGTCGAGCCTTCTTAGTGTCTTAAAAATAAATTTTGATGCTAGTGTAAAAGTGCCCCCTGCACTCCCATTGAAAATGAGTTTGAGCCGAAAACAAAAATACAGTCAATCTTAAAAGTGCCTCTTTCATCGTAATTATGCTTTTACACAAAGGTTTGACTCATATACATAATGGCCAGAGTTTCACTTTAACCCCCCCCAACAGAAATTTAAATTTTGACCATTTCCACTTTGCAAAAGCACCCGTGATCTTGTCCTTGTGTTTTAAAAGTTATTTTAATACTGCTGCCATCATACTGGATTTCAAATGACCTTTTTTTCACCTTCTTGGGAAACATGCAGATATGTGGGGATTTTTTTTGCAGGCTCTAAAGGGGTTTTTTTGAATTTCAGATCAACTTAATCCAAAACTAAGACCCAGATAATGGAAGTGAAAGTGCCCAATGGGTGAGAATTCAAACAGGAACACCCGCGACTGAGCAAGCACACCGGATTGGTTTCACTCCAGAGGTCAGACATTGTCTGTCAAGCCACATTCCAACCATATCCTGGTCGTGACCCAGTTGACCAGAGAGAAAAACCAGGTTACACATCTGAAACACAAGAACTCTTGGTAGCCTCCCCCGAAATATGTGGAAGAAGTGAGACGCTGACGAACAAGTGACAAAGATCACACAAACTTTATAAAAGTTACCTGAAAAGGCTTAAACAAGCTCAGCTTTTATCAATGGATTATAACTGAATATATTTTATTATATCATTTTGTAAAGAAAATAAAATATGTTGTGGAAAGTCAAAGGAACCCTGAAAAGTCATGTTGCAGAATCAGTTTCCTTCCTGTTTTTGGAGCAGCTAAGAAAGGCTTGTCTATGAAGGGTTAATTTAAAAGCATGTTGTAAAAACTTCACAACAGGAAATCGTAGTCACCCGTGAGACCCCTGTTTCTCTTCCCATGTTTAGTTCAGTACTCAGGGTCTCATCTGGGTGGAGTACAGTGTAGCAGTCCAACAAAAGCCGCCCTTTTGCCCAAAGTTTGAACCATCAACACCCCGAGGTTCAGCAAATCTGCCAACCTCAGAGGAAAAAGGGTGTGTGGAAATGTGAGTGCCGTCACATCAGCTGTCATTCTCACTTGTACTGGTGTTTGTCAGCCTCTAAAACTCACTTTCACTCAAGTGAAAATGATCATTTTCCTAAGCTTACAGGAGCTCATTTTACTTAATAGATTGTTTTATTGAAATTAAGAACACGACTTCCCAGTGCCCAGGACGACATCACACAACTGTTTTTGTCCAACTCACGATCACAATGTGAAAGATATATTTAAATTGATACGAGGGTTCATTTAAAAAATCCAACCAAATAGCTTAAACAATTACAACAACCAAGACAATGTTTTTCTGTGTAACAAGATTGTGTCAAAAAAATTTGGAAAAAATAGGGATCCAAAAACCAGAGGGCATCCAGGCACTGTAAACGGGAAAATATCAAAATGAGGAATGAATCATTAAAAAGCCCCATCCGAGCCCTGATGAAGACCTAATGGTCCAATCAAGTCAGCCCGCTTAGTGATTTAGCCACTTAAATAAATGCTTTATATTAATCCCTTGATTGTTTTGATATGTTGTTTGGAGTGCCTTGATTATCATCAACTGTTAAAATAGTTGTAGATTTATTTTGTCAATTGACCAATTAACCTATGAATTGGTTTGGGTAAAATACACAACCTGTTTCACTAAGATTCATCTTGGATCTATTTTTATCCATTGCTTCTTCAGTTTTTGTTTGATTTATACAAAATGTGGGGTGAGGGGCTTTACCTTTTTGTTGGCTTCTGAAGGGGGCCAATGTTTAAAAACTGCCTGTACATAAACATTTAATACTAGGAATTAATAAACGCATACACATGACTGTTGATGGTCAGTCTCCTATCTTCCAGAATCTTTATAATCTAGTGGGTGAAAAATCAACAATAATTACTAACTAATAATAATTAACCTTTTTCTGAGTTAATTAAGTTAAGGGTATTAAGTAGTAAGATGCTCTGAGCAAACCACCAAACAAAAATGCAAACCATAACTTCTATCTTCCTCTTGACTAATTCAAAATGACAAATCTGAATTACGTAGTTGCCATACATTACAGCATATACTGATATCATACCCATGTTTGTTTGTGAGTAAGGGATGCTCAAGGGAGGGCCAAAGTTAGATGGAGGATGGGTCTTGGCCAAGAATAGACCCAATTTACTTTTGGTGTGGATCCAGAAATAGGGACAGATCCAGAGGCTTTTCTCACATACTTGACATTATGAGACGGGACTTTTCCCCACACTATTGTTACTCTCTCAAGGAAACAAATGCATGAATCGTGATGAGAAAGAACAATCTTGCACATTTGGGTGGCCGCCATCAATGACTATAAAGCTTTGATTGATTGACTGATATCGATGAGTCACTCCTGTTTATCAACCTGAATGCAGCAGCTATCTATGGAGCTGACCTCTGAATCTGGGTGTTTATGTACTCAGTAACTGTAGACTGAAAACTGGAGCTAGAGTGGAAATGTACCTTCCCCTTACTAAACTGAGAGTGGTCCTGAATTTAACCACACAGACACACAGTCAGTGCGTGTCATTGCTTATGTTAGCTTACGGCAAGTGTACAGTAAAGTAAACCAGCTGTTTGGGGCAGATAAACACTGCATGAGTAACGCAAATAAACATGAATGAAGGAACTTCACCACTGATGTTTACACAACTAAGCAACCACCAAATCTGTCTGATGTGACCAGCTAAATGTTCACAGATGAGGTAATGGCAGGTAACAGAAGTAGCCAGGGTGACCAAATGAAACACACCCTTACTTTGAGTAAATGTGCGTATTTCTCAGAGTTTGAAGATTGTTGGAAATGTACTTGTTTTTTTTTTTGTTTTTTTTTACATTTTAATGCAGAAATTGCTACATAATGTGTCTCTAATTGTGGAAAACAGTGACAGACGTTATGACTTGAGACCACTTAATAAAATCAACACAGAATGCACTTATTATATTACACTACTTAGGATGTCATTAGCTTAAATCTTTAGGACAGACTTTTCTATTTCAGTGCAAAGATGTATTGTTGAAGTTAAAGGCGATTTAAACTTTTATTTGCAATTCTGAGCGTGACCTCTTTATAACAAGTACAGTTTTAACCCAGCTGATTAGAACCTTAACCTGATTTGGGTCACTGATTAAGGACACCAACCTGGATTTCTAAACAGAGACACGATTGTTAACCGCAGCCACATGATCATTCTGTGTAAACTGAGCCAACTGAAAACCTGTCAAGCCTCAGAGGAAGAGAGCGCTCATGTGGGGGCCCAACAGAGGAGTGTGATCGCGGTCACTTATTGCATCTCTCATGCGCACTTCTTGTAGCGGTGCGGCTGCGTTTTCCGTTTGAAATGCCTTCTGAGGTCTTTTTCATTATTTCCATTGCATTTTGGTGTCTGGGGGAAATTTTGTCTCGTCTTAGAGAACTTAGGTTGGAAGTGTCGCTGTTTGTGCGCCTTTAAAATGCACTGAAACGTCATGAAAGACATTAGCGTTTTACACGTAAATTTGATTTAATGTCTTTATCACTATTTGCTTTAATTAACAACGTTTGAGTCAGACAGAAAGCCTTACATACCCACTGTATTCTGCTTCATTTATTTATGAGTTGACACACTCTGCATCACTGTCATTTAGGTATGCCTTTACCAGGGAAGCTTGTATCCCACTATAAGAAAATACTGATAATAAGCTTTCAATAATAAAAAATTATGTTTCGCTTCCAAAATTCCAACAATCATTTTTCTAAAACTGCAAGTAGATAGAAAATATATTTGGGGTTTTAAAGGTAAATGTGACTCAGTGTCTTCCCTTTAATTAACAATGTAATCTGGCAGATAGCCTTACCTACCAACTGCATTATGTTTCATTTATGTATGAGTTGACACACTCTGCGTCTCTGTCCTATTTATTATGTATACATTTACCAGGGATGTTTATTAGATTAGATTAGACGATTAGATTAGATGATTATTTCCCACTATAAGAAATGACTGATAATAAGCTGTCAATGATACAAAATTTAAAAAAAACAAAAACAAGATAGGCTTTGATTAGTGACGCTTACAATATTCCAATGATCATTTTCCTAAAACTGAAGGTAGATAAAAGATATTGGGGTTTTAAAAGAAAAATGTGACTCAATGTCTTCACTTTAATTAAGTTTTAGTCAGACAGAAAGCCTTACATACCACCTGTATCCTGTTTCATGTGTCTAGAAGGTGACACACGCTGCATACTATGTATTCAATAATTTACTATCACGCTTGTTTGCCAGCATTATAACGTCCTGGTAACATGTGTAATATAACGTTTGATAGTTGACTCTTTAAAACTCTAATGACTGTTGTCTACACTATAATGACCATTGCGCCTGAACTGAACTGAAGGTCTGGGTCAGTGACTGAGGTTCAAACACCTGGATTCCTGAACAGAGACATGACTGTTTACCACTGCAGCCACACATTCTGTGAGCCTGAGTCTTTGGTGACTACAGCAGAGAGACGGAAGTAGACTAAACAACACAAATACAAGTATAACTCTGTGAACTGGTTCCATAAACCTTCTAGTTAGCCCTGAAATGAGAGCTAAGTTAACTAATCCGCAGCTCAGCCGCTTACCGCTCACATTAGCTCCATGAAGCCCCCGACACACGACACTTGTTTGGGATGCTAACGTCAAACAACACAAGATGTCTGAATGGATGAGAGAGATGGATGAAGACACAGACAGCCCTTGTGGGAAGACAATACCTCGTACTTCGTGGATGTTTCTATGAGGCTTCACCCTCCAGTGAGCCCGACGAGGACGCTCAGTGCCGGTTTAACAACACTCATCAAGAAGGAGCGTGTTTTTAGTCTTTGTAACGGTCGCCGGGTGTTGCGTTTACGTACCTCAGTCTCGCCGTTTCGGTCAGCATCACCGTTCATTTCAAATCTTTCCGTAGCCATGTTTGTTAATAACCGCGTTGTATCCCGGGTGTGTCGGTCATTCGTGGAGCGGGGTTACACAAAAAGTCAATGGTGCAGACTGGCACGGACTGTTTATAAAGCCGGTGCTGACGACAAGAGGGGGGAGCTCCAGGACACCGCCCCTCCGACATGAGGGCGGCTGCCCTCACAAAGCCGGGGGAAGTGAAAGCAGGGTGAGGAAATTCTCTCAGCGATAAGTATTTATGTGGTTATTCCCATGTCTGAACTGAAACCACGAAGTGTGGCAGCTACACGAGCCGTGCGGTCAGGTGTTCTCATTTGGACTTTATCCGAAGAGTTTCTCATTGACAGACAGACCGGGCAGCCAGCGCGACCCTGTACTGCCACCCTGCGTTTTAAAGCTGGGGTTGCATTTTTGGACACATCTTTTTTTTTTTTAAATGGTAATCTAAAAAAATTAAAGGGTACGTTAGCCCAAACATGAAAATACACTCACTATCATCTCACCTCCATGTGGATTGAAAGTCTGGAGAAGTTCATGTTCATGTATCCTACAAAACATTTCTGGCACGGCAAAGGCGCTGCAGCTGTCTCCCCAAACAATCCAAGTAGACGGGGACTAGTTTAAAAGAAAACATAAAATGGTTTCCAATTCTCTGGGAGCTACATATTTATTTGAACGGCCGATCTTATCTGTTAACGGTCTACGTGACCCCATTAGGGCCCCTAATTATACAGTTTACGACTGTGTACGACTTTGGTAGTGCATGTTGTTAAAAGAAATAAACTGGCACATTCTGAGTCTTGAAGCCCTTTGTTTGTTTTTTTTAATCCAGCCTTTAGTGACTCCAAAAGAAACTGAATTTAGCCAAACAAAGGAAATAAATAAAACTGATTACGACATAATAAATGTCGCAAGATCAATTCTAGTGAGTTCTTGCAGGATTATCATCCTCGTCTCTACACTAAAGTGCTGGGGTTCTCTAGAGATTATACAACGACACCGCCAAAGTTGATCTGATCAAACACTGTAAAGAATCATATATGGATTTAGTGAAATCATCTCATTCTTTTTACATAAATATGCAAGTTTTAATTGATTTCAAGTTAATTAAACTTATTCTAGTTTTTATTTTCAGACCACTTCAGAATTTAATCACAAGTCTTCTGATTTTAAATCCAACTTGGATGAATTTCAAACATGTCATTAAAAGAGGTTTCTGAAAAAATATGATTAGTATATATGTAAGCAGACTTCCCAGCATATATTGTCTCCTAAGACACGTCTTTATTTATAGTTTGAAGAAACCACAATGGAAAGTTGCTGTGTATCTATTAAGATAACTCGTCGCTGTTTTCACACTAATGAAAACAATAGAAAACCATGATGGAGGTTAATATTGAATTCAGTCTCTACCCCTTGCACTTGCAGTCACAGCAATTTGCTGGGAGCAATTTAACACACTGACTTTCGTACTAGTGCTACAATAAAGTAGCTACAGCAGTAACTGGCTTCAGCTTTTTTAATAACTGCAGAGCTGACTCCTGAACCCCAGAAATTTAAAAAAGCAATCAAATTTGTTCGATGCTTAGCAGTGTGACTGAACAGTTGCTGATGTTATTGAACATAAATTTGGTTTCACAAAAAAAAAAGAAGACTGAAGTACTTCAACCAAAGTTAACTTGCATATTTAACTGCCATTTTTAACTTGAAACAGACTCAAATTATTGACAATATGTGACACATCAGAGAGAAGGCTTGTATAAGGTTGTAATGGCATTACGCACATTTTACTAAAACCTTTAAAGATTATTTTGAGCAAAGTTGACAAAGAGAGAAAGCAGCTGCATGGTCACTGAAAAGGTCTAGTCCAGTGAAACAAATGGTGTCCACCCAGTGAATAGAATCGCCGGACACCAATTGTCACACATTCATGGCTTCACATCCTCTGTAAGGCCTGACCACACACACCAACTGGTTCCTATTATTTCCTCCGTTGCCCCGGTGATCTGGGCACGTTTGTTCCTTGAGGTTGACCCCATAAAAATTTAAGCCTCCCCTTTCAGTTGATCCTTGCGGCGAAAAAGAATACCTTCGAAGCCTAAAGTGTGAAACTGACTTGTCCTTTGTATCTTGTATCCCTCACTTCAAATGTTATGGTCTCACAGTGCAAAACAAACCAATTGAGATGAGATACTATAGAAAGAAAAAGACGAAAGATAAATGTGCTCTTAAAACAGAGCAGAGAATGAAGACATGGCCACCTAAGCTCCACCTCTGACCTTTGTGGAAGAAAAAAAACTGCTTTATTCATTCCATGGATTTAATTTATGTATTCAAACTACAGGTGACACAAATCCGTACAACATGGACAAACACTAAAAGATGAATATATCCATCACTCTACATTGTAACTCAGCCCACAGTTCGGATAATTCTGTAAGGTAAATCAGGACTCTTGCAGATCATCTCTGCACTTCATTATATTAGTCATCCAACAGTACTCTCTAATACATCAATTAAATAGTGTACCTATATGTATCTAAAGCAACATGAACGGTATCTCTGTCTCAGCTATCAGTTTGTGCACTATGTAACTTCAATGAGAGGGGTAGGATCACAGTGTTACATACATGTTTACATCAACACACAGGTTTTCAACACATAACATTGTTACGGCATGATGGGTTTTGTTTGTAGTCAGCAACTTTATGTAACATTGTTGCACGTAGGATACCTTTATATACCTTTATATATATATAACAGTGGTGTTGCACTTATAAAATTTGAGGGGCGCTATTGATGCTTTTAAGGCTTTAAAATGCAATATAGTTAATTATCAAAACTACAAGTATGTGTAAACTGTTCATTGGTCTGGTCGATTATAAGACCTAAAATTCAGCATTTTTGATTAAAGGTGCACCATGTAGGTCAGGGGAAGACATTTTAATCAGAAGATTACAAACTAAATATGCGTGTTTTCATGACTCAGTAAACTGAATAACTGACCTTAACGGACAACACAGTTTCATACTGTTTTACTTTGTTTATGTGGCGGACCCTGCCATCTTTTAAGCTTCAAACAGTATCCTGTGAGAACAGCTTGTTTATTCAGTTATGGAAAAAATATGATTTCTAATTTTTTTATTATTACCATTCATATTGTAAATATAACATTTTGAATTTATGATGAGCCCCCTTTTTCAATATACTTACTTGTATTGGTCATTCGCCTGTAGAAGTATATTAGTGATAAAATAGATAAAAAGAATTGAAGGGTAGTGTTTTAAAAGTTGTATATATTCATTTCACAGAGCAACTCGTGAGTGTGGTGATTCAAGAAAGTAAGAAAATTAGTGCCTATAAAATGACACTACAAGCCAGTCCTGAAATATTAATACATGAGTGATTAAAAATGACTGCATTAAATTAAAGCATAGTAGTCTTAATAAACACCGAGTCACAGCTCTCAGCCTCCCTGCACCGCCTCCTGTGAATAGGTGTAATATGAAGATGAGCTCCTGTGCGTGTCATCCGGTGGCCCATAATTCCTCGCAGCGTCCCATTCGGTTGGTAGGCTGTAACAGGCATCCTCCCATTGGAGGCTGGGCACGTCACGCAGCGGTGTGGCCCACACAGCCTGTACCAGGGGAGGCTGAGGGTGCCGCCTAAAAGCGTGCGGACTTATTGGATACGTGTTGTTGCTAGGGGCGTGGGTTGTGCCGTCAAATACTCGACTTTTTTCCAGCTCAAACCTGAGAGAGAGAGAGATATTTGCATTTAATGAGAGAACCCGGCAGCATCAGCTGGACGACATGATGCACCGAGAGCCGGCCGCTCTCCTCCGACCTGAGGGGAAAGTGTGCCGCAGTGGGGCATAATCTGATAAGCGCGTCTGTCCACCCCGCTCCCGCTCCACAGCACCAGTGAGGAGAGACCAAACCAAAGTGCGCGCAGGTAGTTAAAGGAGCAATGCGGAGGAGCTGAGGTCACACTTCTCGGAACTTCTTCCGATTTCCGCCCGGAACACCTGCGCTGCTACTTGCATCATCCCGAGCCCGAGCCGCCGTGTGTTTCCAGGGGATGACAGCTGCGCACTTGCTCGTCCCGTGATATGTCTTTGGGGGGGATTAGTGCGCGGCACAGCCTCAACATCCCGGCCCGTCCGCTGGAGGCCAGTGATTTGATCTGCGGAACGGATCACATCTTTGTAGTATGCGCCGGAGCGGGGGACCTTATGCAATGTGGAGGAAAGTGTTTTCCGTGAGCTCATAGGTTGAACTGGCAATGACATCAGGCTTGACTTGAATAGCTCTGCGTTGTATTGCAGCAAGTTGGACCCGGGGCGGTGAGGTGGTGGCCAGGAGCAATGCGCGCATCCTCCGAGCCGGACATTTTTGTGGGGACGCTCTGAGTCCTGAACAGATCCGAGGCGGGAGGCCATCCATCCTGAGCTGGCGAACTGCGTCACTGCATGCGAGTGTTGCAGGTAGGCAGCGAACTCTCCCACCACCACCACCTCCTCCTCCTCCTCCTCCAACACCACCGGGAGGGAGAGCAGCATGCGCGTCATCATCCCCACACCATGTCGCCGCTGAGTGTCTGACAAGTTACCGGGGATGGATTCGGCGGAAGATTCAAGAAAAGATCCGCCGCTGGGGTCCACATTTTCCTCAGCACCCAATTTAGACTCGGACATTAACGCAAATGCCCGCCGGCCTGTGTACGAGAACGGGACGGACCACAATGTCAACATCCAAAACGCAGCCCTGCGAGGAGCGAGTGACCCCAGCGCGTACCCGTCCACAGACTACCAGGGGCTGATCCGCCAGAGGTTCATCCGGCGGAGCCTGTGGGTGTCCGACTCCGAGGAGCAGCAGCCGGACGCGCCGGAGTGTGTCAGCAGCACCCCGGTGCTGACCATTGACCTGCGGAGCATCGTTGATCGGAACCGGACCCGGGCTCTGCAAGTACCCCGGCTGGGCCTCGGGGAGACCTCGAGCACAGAGAGCCAGGTGGGGCTGAAGGACAGCGCCACAGAGAGCGTGAGCGTCGATGAGGACAAGGGGGGCAGGGGCGAGACCGAGCCCAAGGCAGAGGTCGCGCCCTCGGACGTCACAGGTAAAGCAGGAAGTGACGAGAACGAAGAGGAGCCCGGGATGAAGGCTGTGTCCACCTCACCTGGGGGCCGCTTCCTCAAGTTTGACATTGAGCTGGGGAGAGGGTCCTTCAAGACCGTCTACAAAGGTCTGGACACCGACACCTGGGTCGAGGTGGCCTGGTGTGAACTCCAGGTGGGTCTAGAATCAGCGATCATCCAAGTCCAGTCTGCCAGTAACAGGCCTGTATCTGGGGTCTGTAGCTCTGAGTGTAGCGTTCAAAACTCCAGCATCTGGATGAGACTAGTTTAATTACACATTCACGTCATACTTTGAAACAATGAGCTGTCTACCCTGAATGTACCATCTAAGTACCAGATCACACATTCTTTCAGGCTAGGGTCTCTCAGGTGATAGGGATCCCACCAATTGGTGCCTTAACACCCTCCAGTGAATATGGATTATTGTCAGATTATTCTGTGTATTATTATGATTATTTGTCGCCTTTTATTCTTCCCCTCTTCATTCCAGATTCAGCCACATTCAGGAGCAGGGTGTATTCGATTAACTTGTTTTCCTGTTTTAATAATCTCATGCGCCCACATTCCGTTTTCCAAAATATTTTAGTCATTGAGCTGCCATTTAGATATTTTTTCTCACTGTCAGCCTGAGAGAGAGCATCATTCAGATTTTTGTCATATGGCCGAGCAAAGACTATAGCCTTTTAACTTTTCTTAGCACTCATACCAACCTTCCCTCTCTTCCCTTATTTAGTTTGTGTCTGAGTGATAACTGAAGTCGTTCTGCCCCTGCTCCTAAACACCACTCGGTGTCAGAAGATGAATTTCAGACGCTGTAATTAGTCAGAATTTTAGCATACGGCATAAGTAAATCTATAACATATCTGCATGTAGCTTAAATAGGAATACTAATGTTCCTTCAACAGACACACAAAAGGGTTATTATTTTCTGCCATATTCATACTTCAGGTTTGAGGTAGGCTATATATCTTAATATATATTTTTGAGTTCCAGTAAAACAATTAAGATTTATTTCAACTGTCTGAATATATGATAATAGTTTAATCACTCTGCTAAAATTACATGTCTGACCACCAATTACACTTTGAAAAACAACATTAGTTAATGCTGGAAATAACTTTCACTTCTAGAAATTGCTACCTGTGAAGTGAACCTGAGTGAGCGGAGAGAAAGAGGTGGAGAGGAGCGTGGCGCATAGAAACGCTGCGCTCACACAAACTCTGTGAAGAAATACAAGTGATTTGCTGAATTTATAGAGAGAAACTACAACAAGAATATCAATCTCATCACGCTAGTATCGATCTGATACCAATACTCACTTTGGTATCGATACTATCGATATTTGGATCGATCTGCCCAACTCTAATATAAACACACAGCTCCACAGCAGTGAGATCTTACTGTGTCACTAATCTGTGTATGTGGTAATCTAATGAGCAGTTTAGATGCTCTCATGTGATATACAGATTATCCTGTAGACAGACAGCGGCTGTCCTTTCAGGGCTCAAAATGTGCTAAGCTACTGCAGACGGTCCAGAGCAAATGAATACCTTTGAACAGAGTTCTCCAGTACGAACGATTTTAACAGACAGTTTATCTTTTCTGTAGCTTTACAATTTGTATTGTTCAAAGAATTCATAATTTAAGTTCTGTTCTTATGAAAACGTGGAGGGGCCTGTGTATTGTGCTACCTTAAAGATGCATTGTGTGCGAGTTTTAGTTGAAAACATAAAAATGAAAACCAAAACTATCAACAGAACGTGAAGAAAGAACAGTTGTGATGTTATGGCACCTGTGATTTGTGTTGCAGAGATATCTACTCAAGCTAGCATGCTAACAAGCTAACCCCGGTCATCCTGGCCCAAAGCATTAAACACGAGCCACTTCCCAAGCTCCTGGTCCAGACCGCTAGCTGCACGGCTAACTGAGCTAACTACTGCAGCTACACTTAGTAGCAGTTGGCGGTTACTCTGGCGATATGCTTCCTCCCTATTTGCTTTTAGTATGAATTTGACAGGAGGCCAATTCTTACATATTGCACCTTTTAAGAGTAGAACGGACTATAAGATTCAAAACAGAGTTTTATTTTCATATACTGTTTCCCCATGAAATAGCTTTTACTGCACTTTGATTATCTGCTTTGTTGTTGTATTGTTTGAGTCAGTGCACTGGCCGCTACATGCATATTGCGGTTGAACAGAGGCTGAGCAGGTTCAGGCTGAGTCAGCACCTCAATATCATTTTATTAGCATTCAATTATCATAATAAGAAAAAACGTCTGTGACTTTGAGACAGAGGCCTGCAGCATGGCTTTATAGATTTAGTGGCAGCTTCAGCAGCGAATGGGGCTGATGCTTTTTTTTCGTCCGCCTACTCTTGCAGAATCCAGGTTCACCCCGTCAGGCCCGAGGGAATAAGTAATAAGAATTGCAGCCCGACTCAATCTGCTTCAGACAATGATTGAAACCACTGTCACTTTGTATGTACGTCTGATCTGGGAGGCTAGGAAACTTTTTTCTGTTTTGCTACTGTTAGCGCCACAATGTATATGTAACGAGAGTCATTTGGATGTTAAACTATAATCAATCCTTGTAGGAATGAACAAAGTGAGCCCATTGATTGTGCACAAGGTAATGAACTGTCTCCTGGTTACATCCAATGTTTCAGCTTCAGTTTTCTGCCTTTGTAATTTCAATTTAATAACGCAGTGTTTAGAAATACTCAGGAGCCACACATTAATTTTAGCTTTCTTCATAAGGGATGTCAAGGTTTTTTGTTCAGTATTTCTTGTCATTGGTCAAGAGAGAAACGAACCACTGGTATTTTTATACCCTTTTACATTATTAACCAAAGTTTGAAGAGGAAGAGTACATCATCTGTGATGTGAATGTGGAAAAGCATGTATCATGCATGATCATCTCTACGCCAAGCATATATACAGAGTGTGTGTGTGTGTCTGTATTTGCATCTGAGCAGGTTCTTAGTGATGATTCAACCATTCTGTCCCTGGAGATGAGGCCTTGCCCTTCAGAGCCTCTGCTCCTCGCTCACAAAAGCCACTGTAACTCAAATCGTGTGCCTTTGCTGCTTGTACGCTGTGTGCGTGTGTGTGTGTGCATACGTGTGTGTGTGTTTATGTGTGTGTGTGTGTTTGGGGATCAGAGACAGCGTGAGACAGCAGAAAACATGAACGCTCACAGAAAGATTCAGAAATCAGATTTGAAGAAGACGAGCTGGTGCCCGGATATCGAGCAAACCAGACGGCTCGTCTTGTTATTTATTCATCCGCTAAACGGCGATCAAACATCTGCTGAGCGAGTTGTTTACCCGAAAATGAACTAATTATGCATCACAATTTAGCAAGAAAGCACTTTGAGATGTGGGTCTCGCTGTTGTACTCTATTATTTGGCCCGTTTGATTGCTTAGAAAATGAACGCTAAACATATACCCCTGTGGTGGAACCACACAGATGTGTCTGGAGAGTGAATCCTGCTGATGCAGCCCTCTGCACCAAGACAGAGCGAGGAGAGAGGGAGCGGGTGGGTTCAGCTAAGGACAGCGTGTGAGATTGTGTAGTATTGGATGCACAGCAAAACGATGGTTCTGGATTTAAATTGATTGCTGCGCTGTGTCCTCACCGCTTCACACTCCGTGGGATAAAAATATCAGCTGGCTAATGTAATTTCTCACTGTTTGTATTGTGTGAAATGCGGTCTCAGTAAATCAGACCCTGTGTTGTGCCACACCCTGCTCAGATCCTCTCTCTGCAAAGCATCATTAATAACCTGTGTGTACATTTTCATCCAAAATTGGGAAATACGGACAGAGAGATGATTCGAATTGTATTTGTTCTCATTAAGAATTAGTGTGCTGAAGCTAGCTAAAGCAGGAGGTGAATCCCTCCCAATGCTGCTCGTAATCTAAGACGCATTAGGCTGCAGACTGCATAGGTCACTATGGTCTGTGAATGAAATGTGATTCCCCAGCATCAGTCAATAATCAATGCCAAGAGATGTACAGGAGGTTATTGTGTTCTCTTCAAACTTTAAATGCACCCTCATCGTCGTCATTAAAATGTGTACATCAAGACCGCTGAGGGAAAAATCTGGAGGTCTTGTAGCGTTTGGTGCGGCTGAAGCCATCAGTCTGTCTGCCATGCTGACTGGAGAGAAGCAGAAATGTAGAGGATTGTTCGCTGTCAGCTGTTTTACTATTTATACAGTTCAGGGAAGGCAGGGGCCAAAATATTGATCCAGTGTACACGGATTCACTCCAGCTTGTGCATCCAAAGATGTAAGATTTGAGAACTGAAGACTTGTACACAGAAACTACAAGCAAAATGTTCTAGATGTTTTGTGCCTCCTGTTGTAAAATAACTTATCGCCAGCTCGCCGTTATAAACTCTTAATGTTTTTTTCGGTTCGATTTATTACGTTACGTTGGACATTTGCTGATTGAAAATGCAATTTAATCTTTTGTTTATCTGTGATGACAGATGTGTCCATCTCTGTAGCACAACAGCAGATTAAAAAGACGGTTTTTACTTTCTCTGAGCATGTCGTCAGGATTCCACTCATAGTTGTGGGATGTATTAGCGCTGTGTGTTCTATACACAGTGATGAAGTAAAGCGTAAATGCTTCAGACCCCCATGTTTACCCACTCAAAATACCAAAGTTGTGTTCACTTTAAACATGAGCTACAGGCAGCTCTAGCAGAGCGCCACTCCTGAAGCTACACCTGACTATTTAAAGGAGGTTGAAATGCATTTCTTTTTTCTCCATTTCAATTTAATGTGCAACTCCACCTATTCTTCAGATTAAAGTGTGTTTCCAGGGCTTTTGGAACCCTACTGCATATGCGTGGAAAAAGGCAGTATAAAGCCTTTTGTGCTCCAGAGGAAGCTGCATGTAATCTGATAAATTGTCTCCAGTGAGGTCACTCAGTGGCTGAGTTGCATTGTGTAGACGCCAGGTTATGAAAAGCCCCTGGTCTAGCAATACACTCTTATAACACTGTTGGACTCATAATGGACAGTTAAAAACAAATTATCAAAATCAGTACATCCAAACCAGAGATATCACCTTTTTTATTCCACCCACTTGCCTAGATTTCCCACAATGCAATTTAGCTACTGAGTGACATCACTGGAGGCAGCTTATCAGATAATATGCAGCTTCCTCCAGAGACACGAAAGGCTTTGTACTGCACATTTGCTGTATTCCCCCACGAGACCTTTAAATACACTTTGATGTGCAAAATAGGTGGAACTATCCTTTAATATTGGAGAAAAACACATAAAAACGATGATGATTCAGCCCCTCCTGCCTCCTCCACCTCCCCTCAAACTTGTTGCACTTGAACAAATTGACCGCTGCTGGAGCTTCTCCTCTGATAAGGCTTCAGAATACTGAAAGAAAAATTGTGTGGGCGAACTCTGATTCCATCATTTCTCATTTTTTGAAAATGAATTGTCTTTCTCCATTTCCCCAAGGAACGGAAACTATCCAAAGCTGAGAGGCAGAGGTTCAAAGAGGAGGCCGAGATGTTAAAGGCTCTCCAGCACCCGAACATCGTGCGGTTTTATGACTTCTGGGAGTCACCGGTAAAAGGGAAGAAGTGCATCGTTCTGGTGACAGAGCTAATGACCTCAGGGACACTCAAAACGTAAGAGTCCTCCTGAGACACAGAAGCATCGCATTTTCTTTATAAATCGATTATCTTTATTGGCATGTCTTTGTATGCTCAACCGTGTCCGTTTCAGCCTGTTACTTGGCTTTATAAGACTCATCATCATAAGACACAAATATTAGTCTCTTAAGGCTGCTTCAACTTTACAGTAATGAGCATCAGACAGTCTGAATCATGGGTATCAAGTTTCATACCAACTGACTGACCATTACAGTAAATCTAATGCAAGACCGTAAGAGCTACTGGATCACCAAGATACTGTACAGGTTTAAAAAGAAATGTAATAACTATGATTTGTGATTGTTTTCTTGTTCAAACCTTAGAAAATGAATCCAACACACAGTACGGGCAAACAGACTTGTCAGGCAGTCAATACGAGGAGATTAGTTTGAGAATGGAATAGTCAGAGATTTATAATGGCTGTGTGTTTGCAACTGCGATAACAATTTACAACTCAGACATAGCTTTATCGACACAGTGACTAGCGGGGACGGACCTCGATATTTCAATTTGGCTTCTTAAAAACAAATGTCTTTACGTGCTGTCAATTGGAACATCTCTGTCGTGGCTTGTTCATCCTCCCACAGGTATCTGAAGCGTTTCAAGGTGATGAAGCCTAAAGTCCTCCGGAGCTGGTGCAGGCAGATCCTCAAAGGCCTCCACTTCCTCCACACGAGGACTCCTCCGATCATCCACCGAGACCTCAAGTGTGACAACATCTTCATCACCGGTCCCACAGGCTCTGTGAAGATAGGAGACCTTGGCCTGGCAACACTGAAGAGGGCCTCGTTTGCTAAAAGTGTCATCGGTTAGTCATCAGCCAGTTGGCAAGATGCTGTTTTATTGAACTGTGACTAACACAAATATTTATTTCGATCCTGCGATAACTGATCTTGTGGGCACACGGGGGCAGCGGAAACAAGCTGTGAGCACAACACTGACATCTTAACATTTAAGGCAAAACTTCTTGCTGATAAATGCTCCGCTAGCACCGGAGCTTCAGGACCGGTACATGCTGGGGCTAGCTGGTTAGCATGCTAGCTTCAGTAATATCTCTGCAATACAAAACATGGACGTCATTACATCAAAACTGTTATTTCTCATAGTTCTGTTAATAATTTCAATTCAATTTCTGATGTTTTTCAACTAGAGTTCTTACCTATTGCACCTTTAAAATGTAAATCATACAAGCATCAATCAAACTGATGTTTTTGATTTATTTTTTTCTATAGGGCATTTGAAATGGCACTAGCTCACACTTATATTTAACTACAAATCCGTATGTTATTTTATTAAATGTTACAGCCAACAAACAATAAGTAGCTCCGTCTGGGTGCACAACTTTGACAAGTGTTTTGTTTCATAGGGAATAAGCATATTTCAGGACATCATATCAAATGTATTTTGTTACAGATACAGCATATTCTTGCCTCAAAACATTTGTCTTTGGTTGTTTTTTTACTCTTCAACTAACTCTCTCTTGTCTGTCATTTGAGTGATCGGATGATTCTTGGAATTGTAATTAAGCAGCTGTGTTGGATTTCAGTCCTTGACACTGGCATTGATCCCCCTGAAACAGGATGAAACGATGAAAGATGAAGCTTATCTCCCTCTCTTGCATTAATCCTCCAGGCACTCCAGAGTTCATGGCCCCAGAGATGTATGAGGAGCACTATGATGAGGCCGTGGATGTGTATGCCTTTGGGATGTGTATGCTGGAGATGGCCACCTCAGAATACCCCTATTCTGAGTGTCAAAACGCCGCTCAGATCTACCGCAAAGTCACCAGCGTGAGTTCGTGTTTTAAGCTGTTGATCTGCTGTTATAACTATTTCAAAACAGTGTTTCAAGCCTTTTTTTTTTAGGACACAGCCATGTATTTTCCACACCTTTCTTCTTAATTCTCAATGTTGTGGCTATAAGATATGTATTTTATTTTTTAAAAGCAGGGTTTATTGTTTTCCACAAAGTCAGTCAGTTGTTGCTATTAGTATGTGGGTCTGGGAGACTTCATCTCATCTCATGGTTGTTTTCACTATTATGTTTTTAATAGAAAAGAGACTAACCAGTCTTAAAAGGCATGTGATTCTATTCATGCAAACTCATGAAGGTGCAATCAACAAACAAACTAGCACATACAAAGTTTTGAATCTTTTGAATCTCCAAAATCTACATGCCAGCCTTCGGTTGAGTGATGCATCATGTAGCAAATAAGATTTCAAATCCAGTAATATGTAGTTTATATCAGTTATTAAATCCATAAACTTGGAAATTATGCAAGTTTGAGTTTTATGCGTTTTGCTCTTTGAATGGGCTGTTTTTCCACTTAAGCACTTTTTTTTGACTATTTCTATACGCATTAAGTTGAAAGCTGAAAGTGCAGTAGCCAAATGAAACTGCAAATCTATGTGTTTTATTTCTTAGGAGTTCAACTAATAAGGAGAGGATTTTCCTTTTTTCAGTGGTTACGTAGTCTTGCTCTGACCAGTACATTTTTGGTGTTTTTATTTTATAAATGACTTCTACAGTGAATCAGTCATTTTAACCAGGTCTTTGTCAACTAAACCCTCCAGCGCTTCAGAAGTCCTCTTATACAGCAGTAGCATCCTAATCCCCGGAGCTGAGATGTCTGGGAGAAGATGTGTTTTGGCGAGTCTGTAATTAATGCTTTTTGACACAGCAGACACTAGTTGCCTCTTCTGTTATGCAGTCTAAATACTGTGAGTTGAGATGTATTAATGCTCGGTGGTTTGTTTTCGCAGGGGGTGAAACCTGCCAGTTACGGTAAAGTCAGTGACCCAGAAATCAAGGAAATAATCGGGGAATGTATCTGTCACAGATGGGAAGAAAGGTAAGTGGGCTGTGACTTGTGGTAGTGTCTCAGGGCTCGTGACGAGTCTTGTATGGAGGCAGGGGTTGATCCTTACCGTGTTGTTTTGTGTCTGTCCCTGCAGTGTGACGTTAATGCCAGTATTTGGCTCTGGTGCAGTTTGTGTGTGTTGTGCATCATTAGGTTTAACTGACATGGTGACCTTTAGTGCGGATCAGTAGCTGGTGTTTCTGTATTTCCTGCAGGTACTCCATCAAGGACCTCCTGAATCATGCATTCTTTGCAGAGGATACAGGCGTGAGGGTGGAGCTCAATGAGGAGGACGATGGGAAGAAGTCATCCATTGCTCTGAAGCTGTGGGTTGAAGATCCTAAAAAGCTGAAGGGGAAGTACAAGGACACCGGTGCCATTGAGTTTACCTTTGACTTGGTGAGCGAGGTGCCGGAGGTCGTTGCCCAGGAAATGGTAAATATGAACACATGGTGGTATTCGAGTTTGTTCTTCTTTAATAGATTTAAGTTAACAGCCTTATTATGTTTTAGTTAATTTAGTTTTTGTTTTTTTTTCTTTCTTGGCTTTTGTTGGTTCTGGTCTGACTGCGCTTCATGTTCAGCTAACCTGCTTTATTTGTCGACTCGGCCATAGCCTTGGAAAACAGTTATTTCTGATTGGCTGGTGTGGGTCGGCGTCTGTTATTGATACACTGTGTCATTTTTAGCTACAGGTAACCGTAGCAACAGTTCTGTTGCTTTACCAGTCATCACCAGTTATCCAAGGGTTAAAATGACTAACGATCAACTTTAAATTGAACACAATATTTCATTTTGCCAGTGATAAATATCTGTGGTATAACGCTGTGATGCACAATGAAGAGTAGCAGAGGTAATTAGTAACTTTGAATGCTGGTGATAGGTAAGCATGAGAAATGAAGATCCACCATCTCAGAGGCATCCGCCGAAGTGGAAACAGACAATTTATTTCAGTGTATGTCTGCGGACAGCTGCTCTCTGTGTTGTTCTACGGTCTGCTCTGCTCTTAGCAGAATGGATTTCCATCACTCTGGATTTGACATTGTTGTTATTCTGTGTAGTTCTGCATGTCAAAGAAAATCCCATTTTAATCACATTTTCAAACTCCTCAAGCCGTCAAATATGGCTTGGATCTGATTTGCAAAAATCACATTTTATGTGGTTTTTAGGTGTCCAGACTTTCTAAAATCAATCTAATTAAAAAAAAAAACTGATTTTGCTTGGCAGTCTGAACAAGGTCTTGTTATAATGCAATCATCTTTTGAACTTACACTTGATCCCCTGTAATTAGGTGTCATGTAACTGGGAGTGGGTTAGTGGTCATGTCAGTGATGAAAGGCTTGACGCATTTACTGCACTGTATTGATTGAAACTAGAGCAACTGATCAGTCGATCTTTGCTCTTCTATGTGAACTTAGGAGAGGGCATCAAGAGGCAGTTCCTTTTTGGTTCAGGGGAAAAAATAGAACATAGATTTGTTGATTTATTACATAAGGTGTTGAATTACAACCAGGGCTTTGCCGCATTAAGCGTCTTCCCTCGATCCTGTAGGTGGAATCAGGTTTTTTCCTGGACTGCGATGTGAAGATCGTTGGGAAGTCCATCCGGGACCGTGTGGCTCTCATCAAATGGAGGAGGGAGCGAACTGTATCGCCAGGAAATGGCGAGGTAGCTGTGAAGAAGACGCAGCAGAACCTGCTGCAGGTGCCCGGCCCTGGTGTACCACAGGCAGCCACATTAGCTACGACAGATTATGAGGATCAAGAGGTGGAGCAGCAGACCCTGATCTGCGCCGTGCCAGCCACCACGGCTGCCACATGTAAGAACGTGCAGTTAGACACACACACACACACACACACAAACTCTCTGACAATAAATCTTAGAAGTCAATCAGACATTAACGGGAGATCACACGGGGTGGTATTTGTGGGAGAAAAAAGAGAGAAGAAGACTGCGGCGCCTGAATAACACCTCTTAGTCATCAATGGGACATCATCACCCAGCTTTTGAATTTCAATGAGATGCTACTCCATGTCTCCCGCTGCCCTTCCCCACTGTCTGTCCTTCCTGCTGGGCATCGTGGTGAATTATAATGTTTTGTTCTCTCCGTTTTTACAGCTGACAGCGGCGTGGGCTCGACCATGCAATTAGACGATCTGAACAATCAGCAAAATGGCCCCTACCACTCGCTCCCAGAGCCCATCTCCACAGGCCAGACGATATACAGTCCTCCTGCGCAGGCTGACCTTCAGCTGCACCAGGGGCCCTACCAGCAACCCACAGCACAGGCCGCACATGAAAACTACACACACGCGTCCACTCAGTTTCACCAGGGAGCCTACCAGCAAACCACAGGTCAGCTGTATCCGGGGGCCGATCAACAACCCGCTGCACAACTGCACCAGGGGCCTTATCAGTCTCAAACAGTGAGTTAAAAGCATTTCATTCTGTGGCCGCCTTTCTTCAATCATTCATTTTGTGTTTTTGAGTTGGTTTTTTTTCTGAAATAACTACATTTTCATTTTTTTGTTTTGGAATGATACCTGCTCAGCGTCACTACAGTGATCCCTTTGTATGCCTTGACAACCTGCTCATCACTGAGAGTGCGGTGTGTTTCAGGCGTGGAAGCGCCTCCCTGGTTGAGATGTTACGCTGTAGGAAACACTCTCTCACTAAGACAATGAGTCCGAGCGCCTGTGTGTGTCCGTCACAGGATGTGGCTTCGACAAAAAGCAAAGAGAACGCAGACTGCCCTTCCTCTCACTCTGCCCAGAATCCATCCCTGCTGTCTCCCATCTTGTCTCCAAATCAACACTTTCATCATGACTCAGCAAGTCATTTCAATTCACCTCTCCCTCCCCTGAATTTACAACCTGCCTCGGAGCACCGTCTGAGTGTCCCTCGCAGCCCGCAGCCCCACCACCACTGCAAGGCTTGCATGTCTCTCCTCCTGAGGGATAGGACAAAGGGAGGAGGATCTCTGGGACACACACATATACGCTCTTTATCCGCATCCGCTCAGTTTACTCAGTTTACACCAGTCTCTGAGCCAGACTCACCCACATCCCCCCACCGGGCAAGTTCTCCCACAGTCAATCTACCTCCTCTTTTGTCCTCGCCCTCTCCCCCGCCTACAAACGGTCAAACAACCCTGCTGACTTCTCCTTCACATCTGTCCCCACCCTCACAAGTTACACTCCCGCGGAGTTTGTACGAAGGTGGAGATCTCACTCTTCTCAACCACTGTCTCCAGCACATCGTCAGTCGGAGGACCAGTTCCCCCAGCCTCTCTGCTAATCATCCAATGCACAGCCACGGGGAGCTCCGGGGTCGTACCTCCTCTGTAGCCGAGCACATAGACAAGAGGCAGAGTCTGGACGTCTCGTTCTTTTATAGACCAAATCTGGACAGGAATCTGCTGCTATCGCCATATGACGGTGAAGGCAGACCAGATCCACTGGTAGGTTAGAGAAGGAGGTTTCATGTAGGCTAAATCCTGCCACAGCAGCAGCCTGCTGTATCTTTTATGATTCTGCTAGCCGCTTCACTCCTCCGGCCTTTCCATGACAGTAGACAAGGCAGGCCCGCACCCAGCCTCTGCTCCTGCCTAATCCAAGGGTTTAAATTGTGAATTCTGTTTAAATTACGGGTTTAAATTCTGAACTCTGAGCTTGTTATCATGAAATAATATTCTCGCACAGTTTGGCGAATGAAAAAACTAATCCTTTTATCCACCCCAGCTTGGAAATCTCTCCACGATCTTGCTTAGGACTACCCCTCGCTGCTTTGACTGCTGCACATTTGAATCTCAATGCTTGATTTGTTGAAGCAAATATACAAGCCCGATGGTTTCATATTAACCCTAAAACCAGAGTTCAATAAATGTGATTTTGTGTGTTTTAATGTGTGTCTGACAGACAGTTTCTGCTCCACCGACGCCGGCCCCTATTGTGCACCAGAGCAGACAGACAGCACAGAGCTTCCCAGCTGCAGCCCCCACCCTACAGCCGCAGCCCACTGCCCAACCCAGCCAGGAGCAGGTACTGCTTCCCTCTAACTGCGGCAGGCCTTGGCAGCCGCTTTAGAGAGATACAAAAAAAAGCAGAATTTAGGTGTCAATGCTAGGAGAGCTATGCTTGCATGCGCAATCATTAAGGCCAAAGACCTGTGTAATTATTAATGCTCATTTGACATCCAAAATTACTAATTATAGCGGGGACAGTGTCAAATGTTAAAGGTCGTGTGTGTAGGACGATAATAAATGGTATATACCATATATGTATATATTGTTTTTTCATTAGTGTATAATCACCTGAAAGTAAGAATCAACAGTTTCATTTTTATTTTAACCTTAAGAGGATCGTTTTATATCTACAGAGGGAGCAGGGCCAGCATGCTTCTACAGTAGCCCAGAACATTCAAAACAAACACCAGCTCTAGAGAGGAGCCTCTCATGTTTAGTTAATGGAAGTTAATGTACAATTCAGTAGCACCAGCTGTCTGAAAATGCTATCTGTGTGGCTTCTTTGCATGAACCGAATAAGAAATGCATGTATGTGTGTGTGTGCGTTTATGTGAATGGCATGACTTGTCGTGTGGTTTGCGTTTCCTTCCCACTCGTCTTTCCTGCCGTCTTTAGTGCCACCTCCAACCAGCTGCTGGCCGGCCTCACGTAGAGCTGTCCTCTTCTTATAACTTACCGCTGGCTGCAGCGCCTACACAGCAAACCGCACATCATAATTAAATCTCATCATGTCTACCTGCCCTGGAGCTCGCTTTTATTAAAGTGGAGCCTTTTTCCAAGTAGGATATCTTGTGGGTTTCATTCAGTTCTGATTTCCCTCCTCAGCTGTTTTCTGCTGACCAGCCTACGTCTCACCTGAGTCCTCCTGACATTACGACCAGTTTCCCACTGTCAGTCTCCAGTGCTCCTCCCCCACTCCTGCCCCTGCAGATCAGCACACAGGTGCGTTGTGGTAGTGTTAGAAACACCAGGAGTACAAAACCCCTGCGAAAGGTAATATAGGTTATAGGGTTGAGTCATGCATAAAGGGCCTGTGTGAATGTTCTTTCTATCCACTGGTTGTCTTTGTTCATTTTCTATCATTTTCCCTTTTTCTTTCCCAGTTTCCCTCACCATATCATGTTGTTCAAACAGGGGACATTAGGCCCCCTCCCTTCCCCACAGGTCCTCTGCCATGTGCCTACAGCTGCACTGGCCCTCCTATGTCTAGCTCCCGCTACTCACCTTCACCCCACCATCCCTCCCTCCCTCTGACCCCTCATGCTGCCTATGCCTCTATACCCACTCTTGGAACCCCTCAGACCCCTCTGTCCACTCCTCAGCACGTGCCCAATGTGGCGCTCCCTTTTCCACTCCTTGCCATGTCCCCTGCTGTGCCCCAGCAGCAGGGCGGCCATTTCACATCTCAGACAAACCTCGGTAGCTTCCATTCCACCCATCCCTTACCTCTCTCCCAGGTACAACCCACCCCATACCCTGTCCCCTACCCTGAGCAGGAACTGGCTGAGCAGCCTGTCCAGGTGAATATGTGACTCAGTTCTCAATGTTAGGTCATAATGAGAGATCTGTAGTGTTAAGGTGGCAATGTGTATGTGTGTATGTGTAATGCATGCAGGGCATGCGTTTGGGAATTTAGAGGTGAACAATATTTGTAGTGACCGATCAACCATCCCCTAAATGTGCTCTTTCTTTTCCAAATACAGGCGATTGCACCACAGGGGAATTTGGGAGATGTTCACCTTTTGGCTGCGGTCCACCCTGCTGTACAGACTGCATTCTGGGGAAGTGGAGGAGAGGCAGAAACAACTGCTGCTGGCATAGACGTATCTGTAGCCCCTGCAGTTCCAGCCCCAGCCTCAATCTCAGTGTCAGCTACCATCCAAGTAGAAACTCAAGCCCCAGCACAAACTCCAGCTCTGGTCCCAGCACAAAAACAATCACTGGCCCCTGTATCAGCTCATGCTGCAGCCATGCATGACACTCCAGCTTCAGTCCCAATGCAAGTTCAAACAGCGGGGCAAGCTCCAGCCCCGGTTCAAGCACCAGTCTCCGCACCAGGTCACACTTTTGAATCACCAAAAAGCTTGTCTACAATCTCCGACACATCGTCTGCAGTTGGCGAGCCCAAACTCTCAGTCCCAGGTTTAGCCTCGGCCCCGGTCCCTGTCACGTTGCCAGTCTCAGTTCAGTCTGCAGCCCCTGCTCACACTCCAGCTCCTGTCGCAGCTTCAGTCCCAGCTCCAGCTCTGCAGCCCGCTGGCATCCAATCAGCAGTCTCAGTGTCTGAGTGTGCCAGCCTGGCCACAACTCAGCAAAACATCGAGTTGACATCTGCATCCAGCACCCTCCAACAGGAGCCCTGTGTAGAGGTAGGGATGAAGCCAAAGGTTTCACATTTTCGAGTGGAAATCTTGCCCACATCAGTGACATCCAATTGCTACTCAAAAAACACATCCATCCCATCTTGAAACCAGCTTTTCCTGCAACTAAAATTACCTTTCAAGATCAAAAGCTTAAAGCGCAACACTGATATTTCTTCAAATTCTTTTGATCATTTTAATACATTTTTGAACGCTTTAAACTGAAATTCTTACATATTGCACACATCTAACGTGAGCATTAGTGTTACAAAGTCTCGCAATGATCCATTCTGTACAAAATAAAACCTTGACCAAGTTCCCTTAACACATTTTCTTCGGTGTCCAGGATGTGCTTCAGGAAAAGCCCCTGTCTTTGCCCAGTTACACCTACGACAGGTGTGTGTCACGTTTTTTTTTCTCACTTTGATGTCTTCATAATTTTGCGTGACACTTACCTGAAGTTGATGAAGCTTTTCAAACTTTTCCTGTTACAGTCTCAACTCAGATGTTGCATCCGGTAAGGAAACGAGCGACGGCTACGACAGCCTGGCAAGTGGAGGGAAGGGAGACGGAAAACCGAGGAAACACCACCGCAAGTCTGCCCGCACGCGCTCTCGGCAAGAAAAGACCAGCAAGCCCAAACTGAGCATGCTCAATGTGAGTCGTGGCGTGTAGATACATTTTTCTAAAAAGTGCGATGTGTTTGATGGTAAAGCGTGACCCCTCTCCCCGCAGGTTTGCAACACTGGTGATAAAATGGTCGAATGCCAGCTGGAGACTCACAACCACAAAATGGTGACGTTTAAGTTTGATCTTGATGGAGATGCTCCGGAGGAAATTGCAACTTACATGGTCAGTTCAACCTTAAACAGTTTGCAGCTTTTGTCTTCTATTGGTTTTAGTTATGACATTGTTTAACACCTTTAAACTGTCGCGCCTACAGGTGGAGAATGGCTTTATCCTGCTGTTGGAGAAGGAGATCTTCATCGACCAGCTGAAGGACATTGTGGATAAAGCTGAAGACATGCTGAATGAAGACACGGAGGGTGAAAGGGCCTCCACCTTGAGTTGTAGTCCTCAACAAGGCCAAATTGTCGAAGGGCAGGTCGGAGAGGTGAGAGTATAGCCCGTGAATATAGTCTGAAGAGATACACCTGAGACATGGACAGGGACATACTCATGGACGTGGCCTTAGAAAAATAAAGATTATCGCAGGTATCAAGTATAGTCTCAGCCCCAATGGTGGAAGAAGTATTCAGAAGATTTTACTTAAGTAAAGTACTTATACCTCATTTTGATAATACTCATAGTATGAAAAGTAAAAGTACTCATTGTCCTCATAGGTCCCAGTCAGTGTTTTACTTTTACATCTGATGTTTCTGGATTCATGTCACTGCTGCATTAATGTTTGAGTTGCATTTGTCATTTAAAGTTAAGTTAATGTGAAGTACTTTAAATACTACTGGGTAGTTTAATCTACAGCAATGCACCATATTCTTTTTTCAGCTTTATGATTAAGCGTTTTATAGCTAGGAAATCCAAGGGGGATTTTAAATAGTTATTTAGCTTATGAGGCAGGATAACTTTCTCTACTCATAGAGGAACACTTAATCTTTCAGTTTACCTCAAACAATCAGGATGGACATTGCAGCGTTTTTTTCAAGCACACCTGAGAGCACAACCAGCACTTTTCTGCCCCCCAGAAAACGCTTTGTGGCCACGAGCCGACACTACTTTTTTCACGTATGCTTTTGTACTCCCCAAGACCTGCAAACACACTTTAATGTGTAAAGTTGGCTACCCTTGAAGTAGAGCGCTTGAGTAGATGTTCCACCACTGTTCAGCTCTCATCTGTTTCTCGCTCCACAGAGTCAGCAGCCTGGAGGACCTCAGCCTGTCTATCAGCAGAATGGTAAAACAATTATCTCTCTCAGAAACTTACTCATCTGCATGCCTGTGAAATCCTTTGTGCAAATGTCACATTGAGTTGTAAAACAAAAAGGAGTGCTAATTGTCTGAACACTCGGATAACAGTTCTTCACACAGGGAAGAGATGGTTCATTATCTGCCCTGTGGAGGAGACGCCCACATCCAGCCAGGACACCCCGTCTGAGGCCACAACTACTCAGTCACCTGGGAGTTCGGCCACCACCCAGCCTGCTGACAGTGGCACCGCCAGGCCCACTGTATCCAGAGGTGACTTTGCTCCTACACAGCAATTTGACAGCTTCACAGAACATTAGCACTGCCTGGTGGCAGCTGAAAGAAAGGCATCCTACAGCTCTTGTGTGCAGTGTATTACTTTAGAAAAGGTTGAACTTAAAGCTTGATTTTTAAATGTAATTCTCTCTCAGCTAATCAGTGTTTTTCTCCGTCAGAAGAGGGGTCATCCTCCACGATGTCTGGTGGAAGTGGAGGCTTCACCTACGACGTGTACGGATTCTGTAGTCCTCCGATAATGTCCAACACAGACCCTCTTCTATTAGCCACTCTGTCTCCCCCTGTGTCTGCTCCGCCAACCCTTCAGTCGATGTCGTCCGTGGAGCCTGCAGGCAGCTCAGTGCAGCCCAGTGTTCACCAGGCTCAGCCAGCCAGAGCTCAAACTTTGCCCCCATCATCCCCACATACGTCTTTTCCAGTGGATGAGTCACAGGGATCCCCTTTGGGCTCCATCTCCCCGATCCATGCAGCACAGCAGATGCCCGACATGACGTGTCCGGTTTCAATCGCTGACGAGGTGCCCTGCTGCCCTCTGGTCATGCCCCTGTCTCTGGATGTGGGCAGTTTACAGGGGGGGTCTCCTCTCACTCCTCTTCCACTGCAGGAGCAAGGTTCCGCCAAAGAGCCGCTGTCCGTCTCCTACGCCTCTGCAGCACGGAGCGAGCGTCCACAGCAGCCCGTGGTGCTCCACCAGCCTTTTTCCAGCGTGGGAGGGACCAAGGTGCCCTCGTTACCCCAGAGCCCAGCGCCATCCCAGCACGGAGCAGGGCCCGGCGAGTCAGATGGCGAAGGGAGGCTGGGCCGAGGGGGCTTTGTGGACAGCACCATAAAAACACTGGATGAGAAACTAAGAAACTTGCTGTACCAGGAATACGCTCCCATGTATCCATCAGGCAGCGCTGCAGAGACACCAGGCTCCGGCACCGAGTATATCCAGTCTCCTCCGGGTCCAGACAGCGCCACAGGAGGGTCAGGGAACAGCACGCCGGGGCCGATGGGGGAGGGACGCTACAGAGGAGGAGAACAGCTGGTGAGTAAAGTGTCATTTTGACTTGAATTGTTTTAAATGTTGTAGTTTAACTTTTAGGCATTAATGTTTCATATACAGCGAATTGCAGCTGCAGTACGTTCACATGCAGTTTATACTGAAATTGTATTCTTGACCTTTTGAACAGCTGCACAGGCCCATTAGTAGCTGTTCTGGTGATTTTGAGTTGTATCACACGGGCTTCTTCATCAAGTGAAGTTCAGCCAGTTGTTGTGCTGGGCAATTTGATTTTAGAACAATTCTGAGTTATCTTTAGGTTCTATCACAATACAATTATATATATCTCAATATTTTATATAGGACTGGAAGAAAAAATCTAATATCACAATATTTTTGACCAAATACCTCAATATTAATAATGCCACAGTATTGTAGGGATGACTTTTAGTAATTTCACCAAATACTAACATGAGTTCAGGAAATGACATCATTTACTGTATAGCAGCTTTTAAAACCAGGAGAAGACCATGCTTATGCTGCATCACAGTATAATCTGAACGAAATTTAAGACGATATGTGGTCTCGATATGATAATGATGAAATATTGATATATTGCCCAGCCGTCTCCAGTTATCATTCTATTAAACAGCTGAAGGACTCATCGTCCACGCTGCTGTAACAGATGAGGCTTACATTTCTTTCAGCTCCTCTACATTGAAGAAGGAGTATGTCATATTGTATTTCAGATTATTTTATTAAAAACAAGCGTATTGCACATATTACTGATATAAACAAACATTTTTCAGCATCAGAAAATGTTGATATTTCTACACAGGTCTACATATTTAAAGACCTTTCAATCCATTTGTAAATGATGGCAGAGTGAACATATTATGCCATACCTTGAAAAACCATAATGTAGTTTATTAACTAACTATTGGCATGTTAACAGGGACTCTACAATTAAGTATGTGTCACGTTCTAAGTCTTGCAATCATGACTAATGAGACTGTTTGACAACATGGAAATACATTTAAGTTACAAAAGGAATTTAGAGAAAAACTGTATTGCTCTTTTAACCTTGCTACACTTAGATTTCATGAGAAATAATTAGTTTGACATCATCGTCAATATTGCTGAACCTTTACGGCAAACCTTTAATAGGCAACAGTTAAATAACAAGACAATGATTAATGGTTTGTATTCTCATGTCTCTGTTGTGTTCGTCTCTCATCCTGTCACCTCTATTAGCCTCAAATTCCAGAGCGAATGGATAGTTTGAGCACACTGAGTGACTCAGCCGTGTGTGGTATGTACAGCAGACGCTAATCAATCTAACAAGACTGGCATCATTAACTTCTAACTAAACTTGTGTTTCACTGTTAGTTGATCACTGCAGTGCCACAGTGTTTCATTGTTGTGGAAAACTTTGCAGCTTCCCTCTCGAGAAGACACGTTCCTCACTCTGCTTCCTGCTCTGGAACAAGAGGCCGATTTAAGGTGCGGATCCTTTCCTCATCTGTGAGGGGATAGTGCTTTGCCCCGTCAGATTAGTTCAACAGCTATTACAGAAGCATTACCAGATGTATGACCTTGGTCTGTTCTTTCTTTTTGGCAGATAATCTCTGTTCCTCCCGAAGTGGCCAACAGACGAGATGTGAAGCAGAGGAGCTGGAGCAGCGCCGCCTCGCCGGCTCACCCCACAGGCTTCAGTGTGGACCACGTTCAGGCTGAGGCCATGACCGCTTCCACCACCATTGGCCGCTTCTCTGTGGTGAGCACAGAAGATGACATCACACAGAGGACGCGCTGCAGCCGCTACTCTGCCCCGCCTGATTTCTACCTGGACACACCTCCGTCCATGGCCAAGCGGGGCTCGGTGCCTCGCGCCCTGACCTCGCCCTCCGTCCCCGTGGACGTCACGGTCCACGCTCGTTTCCTCTCTTCAGACTCGGGGGCTGAGAGCAGCCCCGCCAAGCTGACGTCGGCCACCCCGTCTCACACACACACTCGCTCCGAGCGCAGAGGAAGCGACCTCATGAAGAGAGCAGTGGCCTTCCTCCGCCGCTCAGGGCGCAGCAGCAGCGTGCAGAGCTCTGACTCACCCAGCAGGCACGGAGGTGTGCACGGCTCAGCCTATGCCAGCAGCGATAATGACTCAGAAATGGAGGACTCGGACATGAAGAGGGAACTACAGAGACTCAGGGAGAAGTAAGTAAAGCAAGTGGTTTCGCTTACTCTAGTGTCTTCACATTAAGATGTTTTGTCATTTAGCTCAGAAGTGACCAGTGTCTTCCTGCCTCCATCCTCCCAGACATCTGAGGGAGATCTCTGAGCTGCAGGCCAATCAGCGAGGTGAAGTGGAGCTGCTGTACCGCCGGCTTGGCAAAGCCCCTCCTCCTGGCCTGGGTCTGTCACACACCGCACCACATGCCGGACGCAGGAAGAGGTCCAGCAAGCACAGACTGAAGCCCGGCAAACTCCTCAGCCCTCTGGTCCAACAGTTTAGAAACGTCACGACCAAAAGCGGTGACTCCAGCAAATCCAGTGCGTGCCTTTTAAAAACTCAAGCATCACAAGTTGATTATTTACAGCGAGAGCAAAGAGTGTACCATTCTGATTCTTGTGTGTGTGTTCAGGTGCTGCCACAGGTACAGGTGAGCCCACAGTGAGTCTAAACGGCTCCCCGGCGAAAGGGTCTTTCCCCACTCACAGCAGGGCCCGCTCATGCACCAGCCACCTTCCCAGCTCCACGTCGGAGCCCGTGCAGACTCAGCAGCCCTGCTCCCTCAAGGGCTCATTGTCCTCTGATAATATTTACGCTGGACTACACGGAGACGGCCGCGGCACCCATGCTCCACCCGGACAAGGTGACCACCAGCAACACACAATAAGCAAGCCTAAGCTGAATAGTCTCTGATTCACCTGAGAATTAACAACAAACGATTTTTATTGTTTTTTGGTGGCGTTTTCTTCTTACCCTGGTGTCTTCTTCCGTCTGTGATTATTCTCCTCTACAGGCTGGTCTAATTACCCTCAAACATCTGAGAGAGTGACCTATAAATCGAGTAGCAAGCCACGAGCTAGATTTCTCAGTGGGCCTGTGTCTTTGTCTATCTGTTTGTATCCTCTCTCTTCCGGCATAGCTTCACTTTTTTGTTCCCCGTGTTTTCTATTTTTCCACTTTAAGCTCACTGATATCTTTTTCCTTTCTGTCTTTGCCAAAATATTCCCCAACACTGCTGGGTTTCCTTTTGCCTCGCCTCATCCTTGTCACTTGCCTTTATCGTGCATGTACAGAAATGTATTGCTTATTCAAACCCTTGAAGAGTGAAATTGGTTTTGTAAATAGAAATTCACAGTTTTTTCTTTTTTAAACTTATTTTTAATTCATATCTAATCATTGTTTTACTTCTCATTCCTGTTTAATGGACCAGTTGCCTTATTTCTAAAGTTTGAGGTTTGGATAATCAAGGTTCATTTTTACACTAATGGGCATTATCTTACATTTCAAGTGTCTCCTACTGATGCTTGTGGTAGTTATCCACCTTATGACATACATTTTTGTGACTCATCCATCCTGCATAACTAGGCAATGCATGCGACATGCATCCCAGTCTGCTGTAACATTTTCTTTCATCTCTTCCTAACTTCTCTCTCTCCTGTCTGACACTCTAACACTGCACTTTGACATCGCTCTCACGTGGACTGTTTGCATGACTTTGCTAATGAATGTCTAGTTTCAGGGGACCGACAGCTTTGTTTACCAGTTTGTTATTTTGGTTTTAGTTTGGTCCTTTGTTCTGTTGCAATATTCAGCAGCTTTGTTTTGCACTGCATCCTGTTATTGATCATTATTACCACGAAATGTGGGTGATTATTCGTTTACAGTCTTCCTTTCCTCACAGGGTCAACGCTGAAGCGACTGTGTCTCGGCAAAGAGCGTGGCCACAGTACGTAGAATTATGTCTCACTACAAATGAATTCATTCAAAATCATGGCAATTTATAGCTCAATAAACATGGTGTCACGGTGCGTGTGTGTGTGTGCGTCCTCTCAGGGTCTGGAGCTGGGCCAGGGGCTTTCAATCAATCACAGCAGCCACCTACTGGTGCAACACCTCCCGCTCATCAGCCAGTGATGGGGCTGGCCCAAGCACAGGCCAATAACAGCAACAACAAGACAGGCACATACGCTGGCACATCCATGAGTGCCAACGAAAACAACCTGCCTGAGGACTTGCAGCGGCTGATGGACGACTGGGCGCAGGAGGTTCTTATCGTCACCCACAGGCCGCGCACTAACTCCCTGAGCATCAGCGGGCAGCAGCTCTGGGATCAGGCTGTGCCTCGAACACACGGACCACTGGCCAGTGCTTCAGATGTGAGTTTCATGCTCTTTTAACAGATTTGTGTTCATTAAGCAGCGTGGTCAGAAGAATCTAAAGGATTAAAATCTTTAACAATATTACAATTTAGTTGGTAAAAGACAGTGTATTGAGATGAAGTATTTCATATAACCACAGTGGTTAATAATAAAGCTTGAAGCGGAGAACTTGCAGCTTGCAGAGCCTGCCAGTCAGGACACAGCTTGAGCTGCCTAAAATGTGGCATTGTCACAAACCTGAAAAACTAAACTGAATTAATGAATAATGCCTTTAATTATTAGAGATCATTTATCCTGTCAGAAGACAGCAGCCAGCAGGAATACATGATTTGCTAATGTTCAGTATTTAGTTGCATTCTTACTTGCAGTTTGGATTAGCTGACAATTGTTTTAGCATTTCACTGCAGGGAAATTAACAGTGAAATGCCTCTCGAGTTGTTTAGTTAGTTTATTGACCATAGACTGTATAAAACATAGACATAGTCTCTATGATGTCACCATAGCTTTCCTAAAGGCTGTTGTTATGATGCTCAGTGCGGTGCCTCCAGCTGTTGCCATCCTGGCAGTGCCTGACTCCGCCTAGCTCCTTGCTTATCGAAAAATGGGCAAAGAGGTGGTGCGTGGGTGAAGCTGAGCCATGCACTTAATTATACAACAATTTCAACCTTAATGCAATTTAAACTAGTGAGTTTTATGAACGTTCTCCCTTACATACAGTTGTCATGAACAGGGAATAAACTAGGTGCTTGTTATATACATGTTTATTTCTACTGTAATTTTGGCATTTTATTATGGGGGTTTATGGGGACTGACTCATGTTGGTATAGCAGGACACAGAATGATGAGGACACAGAGGCTCAATCTGGTGCTACACATTTAATCAAGGCTTCTGTGTGCGTTTGTGCTCCCGTAAGAACTCCCGGTGAAGCTGACTGCAGATTCACTTGTGTAGCAATACTGACACCCACCGGCGATCGACAGGTGCTGCAGACTAACAATAACACTGGCAATGATTAACACTGTACTCCGAAATTCTTTCCTGAATTAATGCTTTCTTCTCTATACACCCACATAAACACATAAGAAAAATAATCACAACCCTCTAAACCTTCAGTACATCCATGAAATAACTGTTTAAATTAATCAGAACATGACTTGTTTGAGCCAAATTGACTTACTTTTTCAGTCCTTGAGGTTGGAAGTGTAACAATCAACATTTAGAGAAGAATTTGATATATGAAACTAATTTAAAGCAAAAATTAGTCCACACAAGATGCACACACTAAGACACACACACACACACACGTATACAGACACAGTAACCTTGAGAAAATTGAAAAGTTTAGTTTACAGCTTAGTGTCACGTCACGCTACTAATGTAGTGTAATGTAAATATCTGTTTGTATTGTATAATGGAAGTTAATTGTTGTCGTGGAGGTTAATATCTGGCCATCATGTAATCTTTTAGGTATCATCATGGACAGCCGCAGGTCCAGAGGCCTGCAGTCTTCCCCTGTCGTGGCCTGACAGCCCTGGCTACACCACAAGGCCCCATCCCAGCCATCAGCTATACTCTCCCGCTCCATTCAGGGCCAGGTCCTTCCCTCTCTCTGTTAGCCAGTGGCCTGGGTTTCTCTTTCCCCTTCCTTCAGGAGTCTTTGCCTTTCCTGCTTTGCCCTCAGCCCAGGACACCCCCAGCCCAATTCCAGCTCCATCATATCAGCCACTGGACCCCAAAGCCAGGACTCTCTAATCTGAGTAGCATTGTGTCTTCCAACTCTGTTACCAAAAAGAAATTTCATGATAGGTCTAGTCAATCCTATGTGCATATACTGTATATATTTAACCAGCATGAATTTAACCATATGTACATACTCATCTCCATCTTTGAGTTTTTTGTTATTCATTTCATTTTGGTCAACATTACCTCATGTCCATATTGCAGTACTTAATCCTCGAGTGCAGTGTAACGTTAGTAGAACATTAGATATGTATAATTAGCCCGATCAGGCTGAAAAGTGCAGATTTTTGTCATTGCTTATGTATGTACCTTACCATCCATTGAATGTACATAACGTACTGTTCGTTCATGCTGTGTTTATATTACTGGTTCATGTTTGTGTTGCTCATATCACCCTTATATATATAAGCTGCCGTGTGTATATATGATTCTTGTTAGTCTGTACATAGCTCCTGTGTTTGTACAGTTAACATTAGATAATCCATAGGTTGGTGCTGCAGATATGTGTCTTAATGCAACACCTTATTAGCCACCATCATGCCGTCACTGTGAAGACTTGACATCCTGGTCACTAGGACCGGTTGCTTTACTCTGCTCTCTCAGTCCAAGGATAGGTTTCATTCATCATCGATGAAATGCTTCCAGCACAAGCGCTTGAAATATCCTTAAAGAGATTTGAATGAACTTGAACTTTATCTTCAGGTGGAAAAAACACCTGCGAGAGTGCCTTGAATTGCAGTTTCAATTTTATGGAGAAAAGCATTTAGATTTAAAGCAGACACTAGATGCTATATATATATATGCTTTCACCCTCTGAGGTAAATTATGTGATTTGAATAATGAATGTGGATTGAAACATTTAATTTAGCAAACAAAACAACACAACGAAACAGTAGTAATAATCTGGTCATGTTGCAGTCCATAAAATACCACAGATTGTAAGAAGAAATCTTGTTCACTGATGTTTTTCTTGTGGGATTGCTCTGCCACCTGCACCACCGCCTGCATGAATACACGGATATTCTGAATGTGCACAGGTTGATGTGGTGAGTTACAGGAGGATATCGTTGGGAGAGAAAACCATACGACAAGGAGGGCTGAAGGACTCGGACGTACGAGTCGAAGTCATAATCATACCATACCTCTACTAATGCAATCTGTAGCTTTACATATTGTTGCCTTTGTGGTTTTTAAGAGATTACCGCGTGGTTGGTTGGCGTTTGATAAGTGTTGATGATGTGATGATGCTAGAGGCACATGAAGAATGTGAATTATTAAGAAGCCACAACTGTTTGACATGTTATTTGTACAATGCGTAGGTTTTCTAAATTATGTTTATTAGATGCTGGCCTCACGCCTCATCTGGCTCATACCACTAATGTGTCATGGCTGACTTAATTCAGAGATCTCCAACAAATATCACGGTTTCTGTTATTTCAGTAGTACAACCTCAAAATCACACCCTCACTTTCAATACTTTATTCAGTTTTGTAACTTCTTTCATTATACAGATATGATTATATCGGAAGAGTAGTTTGTTGAATGCATTAATATTTGTATGTATTCTGCACAAACAAAGCTGTGGCAAAAGTAGTCAAGAAGTAAAAATCAGACAGAACTTCGAAGCCAAGAGAGCAATTATAGAAAAAATACTTAATTGATGACTACAGACTGCGCTTGACATAACATTTTGAACTCTCTGTTGTCTGTTTCCCAATTCATAGCTCAATCGATTCTAACGTGATTTTTAAAAGGGTAATTTAGTTCACAACTATTTAGATATTTAAAAAAATTGCAAAATAATGCAGCAGAGGCCGATCTATCCTGAATTTTAGTCTCAATTCTGGGCCAATCATCTGAAACTACATTTCCCATGATTCAACTCTATTCAAATTATAGAAAGCTCTCTTCAGAGCCACACAAACCATCATACAACCCTTTTCATAGGCTTAGTGGTACTCCTTGTGATGAGTCAACTGAACTTTCTGTGTAAAATCGGTGGAGTGGCCCTTTAAATTCTCCCATGTTTGCACAGTGGGTCACTGTTTTGATTGAGGCTTCTTCCATGATGACATATATATTTTTTTTTCTTCAAATCATCTCCTATGCAGCTGTTTTCTTTGTGCTTTACGCAGTAACTACTGTCTTTGACCTCTTTAATGCTTGCAATGAAAGCTAGATGTATGATTGCTTTTGCCTGCTGTATCACCTGTTCCCCCTGCCATTTCCTGGCCTCTTCGGATGGGTACTCTTTCACAAAAGCTGTACATACTTGAAGATGGAAATAATAAATTCATTTTTGCTTGACACCATACACTATTAGTTATGTATGTGTTTCATTAACAATGCACTTTGAATGGCTAATGCCAAATTGTCCCTGTTTATCTCTTTAAGTTATTAAGACAATATTGTATCTGCTGTATAGATAGCTTTTGATGTAGTGATGTAGTCCTGGCAAATTCATTCAATTCAGTTACAGAAGCTGAATTTTAGCCACACAACGATTATTTTCATTGTCAGTCAAAGCAAAATTATGCAGGAACTGACAGAGAACAGTCAAAAGACATCAGAGGGAAAACTAGAAAAAAAAGTTCTCCATAAAATATTTGCAGACATAGTTGGTATTGTGACATAGTGCCTTAAATAATAATGCGCTTCACTAAGGAGACGCTACATGCCCAGGGGCTGACAGAGGCAGCATTCTCCCTACCACAAAATAGTGTACCATCAAAAATGTTGCTTTAATCTATCAATAATCTTCTTGATTAATCAGTTAGTTTTTTGTCCCATAAAATGTCAAATCCTCAGCATCCTCAAATGCCTTGTTTTGTCGTTCCACAACCCAAAGATATTTAGTTTGCTGTTAGAATCCAGAAAATATCCACATTTAAGCAGCTGGAATATAAGAACTTTGACTTGTTTTCTTTAGATATTAAAAACGACGACGAATTGTTGCAGTTCTACTAAATTTCTGTTATCGATTCATTCTTATTCTCGGCAGTAGAGAGAAACAAATATGTATGTGTAGGGTGGGTGGTAGTGTGTTTACGAGTGTGAGGGAGAAAAACAAGACTCTGCCCTTTTCAAAAACCTTATGTACACACCAATGCTGTCCTTGTCTGTGTGAGTTTAAAAGACAGGTTCAGCTGCCTGAGTTGCACTCTGGTGGGAGCCATCATGGAGAGAGCTGTGGGGAGAATCGCCCTCTTTGGGCTGCTGCTGGCATTGGTTACCACACTACCAAACAAGGTGAGGTCACAAAACTTGAAGTACAGAGCGACACATTGCAAAAAATCTGGATCTATTTTTTGTCTAAAAAATAACAGATATCTGAGGATTGTGCTTGGTTTTTTTTGTATCTCAGCATTTCAATCAGCTCCAACACATTGAACTTTGCCTCTGAGAAAACATCAAAAAGGCGCAGGTTGAAGGACCGACTGGTTCTTCACCCTCAGTGTTGTTTCATGTTGTTCATATGTCTGCTTGTGTGTGCTTGGAATATTCCTGTTGTGGGGGAAAGGTCACATAAAGCTGATCCATTTGATTTTAGGGTTTAGTAAAGGTTTGGGTTAAGGTAACTTTATAGTAAGACTCCAGGGAAGTCAATACAATGTCCGCTCAAATCACAAAAACATGCAAGTGTATGTGTGAATGTGTATTTCTCATTTAGCCATTGTAATAAAACTACATATTGTGGGGAGTGGGGACTTAACCCTCTCATGGGGACAAAAGAGGTGGCCCCCATATGTTAATCATTAGCTTATAAGGTTAAAGCTTTGTAAATGTCAGAGTTAATGAAAAATAACCATTATGGGGTGTTTCTCTAGTTAGACCAATGAGAGTTCACTGATGCCGCCCACCACCAACACCTTGTTTTTCATCATCATCTGATCTTTGTTCAGCTGGATGTCATCCAGTGAGATCCAAGCCATTTCTTTTATTGTGAAATTTGCCTCCTGTATTTGCTCAGGACGACTGGGACATCTACAGCTTTCACATCAACTCCACAGTGACCAGCCGTTATGCCACCACTGTCATCATAAGCCGTGTGGCCAATCGTATGGACGAGTCAAAGGAAATCGAATTCCAAGTCCGGATTCCCAAAAACGCCTTCATCAGTAAATTTAAGATGTGTGTGATACAAAAATTATCTATGATTATTCACAGAAATGTGCACATAATCATACAATATAGTGTCATTGACAAATATAAAATCAAGCTTGTTCCTTTGTCTTCATCCAGGCTTATAGACGGCCAGGAGTATGATGGTGTTGTGAAACCTAAGGAGCAAGCTCAGCAGCAGTACACTGAGGCAGTGTCCCGTGGCCAAAGCGCTGGGATTGTCAGGTACATCGATCAATGGATCAGCTTCTTGCCGGGTTATACACAAGCTTTCTTTATGTTGTATTTTGGAGAAGAGCCTTGTGTGTCCTCTCTCAAAATGTTGCTTTTTTCACATCAATATCTAAAAAGTAGGTTGCTCCACGTTAGAGCTCCAAAACCATGTTTGCCTACCTCATTTCCTATAGCAAAGACAGAAAGCTGTGCAATATGTGCCATCATGGTAGGCTTAAGTGAAATACTGAAAACGCTTCTCATTATTTTGAGATACTAAGTCCTTATTTTCAGAAAGTTTCTTTCACATAACTTAACGTAACGTAAAATCGTTCAAATAATCTTTAGTTGCTTATTCACACTGGCCATTACTTGGGCATTGTTTTACTTCTAATACGTTACCTGACAGAAGGAGATGGGAACCTCTAATTCGACGATTAACATCTCTGTTGTAGTTCTGTAGGGAGAACCCTCGAGGAGTTTAAGACCTCTGTGACTGTGGCCGCTCACAAAAAAGTCACCTTCGAGCTCACATATGAGGAACTGCTGAAACGTAGGCATGGCAAGTACGAGCTGCAAATCCACGCTCGACCCATGCAGCCTGTCAAAGACTTCAAGGTGAGTCTTTCCTGTTGGAATCTATTCAATGAACATCCAGAAAAAGCATCCTCTATGGTCAGAAATTCTTACTCTTTTACTCTTTATTTCTTCTTTTTTTTTTGTCATTCTCGATGCCAGGTCGATGTGTACATTAATGAGGACGCCGGCATCAATTTTATCGAGGTTAAGGGAGGACTAAGCACCAAAGCCCTGGCCAATGCCATCACCAAAACACATGCAGACAAACAGGTACAGCATGCACTGGTTCAAAATTATGAGTTCTCTCGGCCTCCTAATACATAGTATGAGCTTGATTATTACGTTGACGTCAGATAATCTCAAAGTAAAGGTAGTAAACCCCATTTGAGACGGCAGCCATTACGGCATATCGCGATTCTTCTTCAGGAGATTTTTTTTTCTGATTGTTGCACACTGGTGGTGTGGTATTGATAAATTCTTAATCAATACATTAATAAAAAAAACTAAATTTCAGGTGGTAATGCGCTGATGGAGATAGTGACTGTAAGAACTGAGGTTACTGAGGTCTTATTAGAAAAGCCTTTTATAACTCCTTACCATTTAAAAGAAATATATTATTGTACTAAACTCTGTGTGTGAGACAATCAAGTTGAATGTAATCACATTTAAAGCTGCTGCAAGGAACTTTAATTTTGTGTTGATTCTGGCGGCCCCTGTGGACAAAAGCAGTATGAGCGCCTCCACATCTTGTGGTAAAAGTCTTGATGTGGTTATTATTACTTTCAGCGTCAGGCTGTACAACCAGACTACTGAGCAGCTTCTTTTCTCAGGCTGTTAAAGCCCTCAGTTGATCCTCAGCACTCAAAACAAAATTGTTTTAATAACATGACTGATCTGACCCGACCTGGGCCTCATTTAAGGTCTCGCTCTGAAATCTCAGAGTTGTTGTAGGAAGACGATGATGGAAACGTGTGTCACAGTTGAAGAGGAGTTTTGAGTTCATCTTAATTTACTGCCAGCAAAAACTTATTTCTAAAATGATTCAAATGGTCATGGCTGACTATTCAACTGATTTTATCATTAACCTACCTGTACTTTCATTTTTTTTTAATTCACTCCTATTCTTGTCCTGTCGTTTTTATAACCTGATTCATCCGGTTTCCAGGCGTGGGTGTATTTCTACCCGACGGAGGACCAACAGAAAACATGTGACAGCTGTAGCGATCAGGGAATGAATGGAGACTTGGTTATTGTTTATGACGTCAACAGGGACTCCTCTCTGGGAGATGTCAAGGTACAGCAAGAGTTCATGTTCTGGAAGGTTGTTGACTTTACATGGTTACTTAGCATGGTGCCTAAATAATCTGTAAGAGCTAAGAAAAAAACAAAAATGTATTGAAATAATATTGAAATGTAGATCTTTTCTTGTTGATGAAGTTTCGCAGTCATCCAGTTCATGGTCAGTCTAAGTGCTGTATCGTAGGCAACTGGACTTGTTTCAGTTTCTTGAAGACATTTCACCTCTCATCCAAGAAGCATCTTCCTGTCCTTACAGAGTCGTTAAGGACACATGTGAGCTCTGAGTTTCAGAGTCGTTAGGGCCACTTGTAGGTCATTGACTCAACCAGCCTTCATGTCGGTTGCTAGGACTAGATGAGTCCAGGTGTGAATGGTTATTGAGCTGTCTGGGAAGAGATCTCAGTACTGCATACCTACTCACCTACCAGAAGTACCTACTTCTGGTAGGTGGGTGATAAGTAATGTCGTAGGCCAACTCCTCTGTTCAAATGTGGTTGTTCCAGTTTGACATAGATGGATTCCTTTACTCCTCTTTCAAACCATCTGTCTTCTCTGGTGAAGATGTTTACATTGTTGTCCTCAAAGAAATGATAGTTCTCCCTCAGATGTAAGTGGACAGCAGAGTGTTGACCCGAGGAGTTGGCCCTCCTGTGTTGTGCCATTCGTTTATGTGAGATGGATGAGAGGTGAATCATCATTCAAGAAACTGACAACATGTCCAGTTGCCTACGATATAGCACTTAGAATAGATCTTATCTTCTGCTGTCTTTTCAACAATCTTTTCTAACCAAGCAAATGTTCTACTCCCTGGAAGAAATCGGCTGGGTACTTTGTTCATCACTTTGCTCCATCTAATCTTCCCCGCATACCAAAAAATGTCGTCTTCGTGATTGATCAAAGTGGCTCAATGGGCGGCAGGAAAATAGAACAGGTATGATTTTTCTTTGTTTTGTTTTGTGACAGACTGACACTGTAGCATTGGAGGAATTTTGATGTATGTCAGTTTATTAGTGTATTATTTTGCTGATGTACTTAACAGACAACCTTTTTAACTACATGATTTAAGAACACACATGAAAAACATATTTTAAAAGTTTCTCGCATTAATAAAAGTTCTGACGCGTTCATTTGTTTTTGCCCAGACCCGCATGGCATTAATCCATATTTTGAGTGACCTGGCAGAAGATGACTTCTTTGGTCTTATCAGCTTTGATAGCCAACTTTTTCACTGGAAACGAGAACTTGTTCAGGCCACTGGAGCAAATCTGGAAAGCGCCAAGACATTTGCTCGGAATATAAGAGATAGAGGAGGTGAGATTTTTAATTTAAATGTTATTAACTTAGGAAGTATTTGACAGCAGGAAAGCAGTAATTAAACATTTTATTATTTGTCATTTCAGCCACTAACATTAACGAGGCAGTGCTGGATGGAGCACGTATGCTAAATGCACATCCCAGAGAAGGTTCAGCCTCTATCCTTATACTTCTCACCGACGGAGACCCAACCACAGGTTACGATGCGACATACATACACACAAATGTGCACAGATAAAAGAAATGAATAACAAAACAGTCCATTGTTTTTAAATGATCTGATTGTCACTGGCAGGGCTCCAGACTTTTTACATTGGTTGTACTACTTATCAGTACATAATAAAGGTGCACCTTAATTTAATTTCTTTACACATCATTGAGATTATTAACAGAAAAAAGTGCCCATTGATGGGCATCATTTAAATCACTGCAGACTCTGCAAGAATTTGTGATAGCAACAACAAATCAGGCTACAAAATGCTGATGTTTAAGAAGCCTCACAAAATCAAATACAGCAATCAAACTCAAACCAATATAGGCTGACAATATGTTTATATGCTAATATTTGTTCAAAGGCAACTGTCTGCACACCTAGTCGGTGTTTGTAAAAAAATGTTTTTATAGTCAAGTTTATTTGTATAGCACATTTCATATTGCAGATATCTGTTTGTTCAAAAATCACACCTGCTAAATTTCAGGTACACCGGTGCGACCCAAACAGTCGCACCCTGGAGCCCTGACTGGAGTCTTTTTCCCAATATCCTGTCAGCGAGCTAAAACCCATCCTTGTGGGACTTTGAATGATATGGAGAATTTGATAATAAAAAATTGATATTATTTGTACACACTGTAACTTCTAATAATCACAGGATAGTTGTTTGATTGTAAACAAAGTGTCTTGTGTTTTTGCAGGGGTGACAAATCTTGGACAAATACAGGCAAACGTGAAAGGGGCTATTAAAGGCAAATTCCCACTCTACTGTCTTGGATTTGGTTTTGATGTCAATTTTGAATTTCTTGAGAAGATGTCACTGCAGAACGATGGTGTGGCACGACGGATTTATGAAGACTCTGATGCTAATTTACAACTGAAGGTAATTTAAATCCCTTGCATTATAAACACTTCTCAATGGTGACATGTTTTCATTAATGTAATTGATCTTGGTCGACTGTAGGGGGATTCAACATTCATACAGTGTCCATATTGAATGTCAACAGGGTTTCTATGAAGAGGTGGCCACTCCTCTGTTGACAGACGTGACAATGATCTATCTCGGTGGGACCAATCTAACACAGACGAACTTCAGCCAGTATTATAATGGCTCTGAGATTGTGGTGGCTGGTCAGATTACTGATAACGACGTTGAAACCTTCACCCCGCAAGTTGTGGCCATTTCGGTAAAGGTCGCTCCACGTTAAACATCAGCTGCAATGTCTGTGTGCACAGTAAAATAACATTTAATTTGGATCATGACAGAGCAATAAAAAGCTGGTGTTCTCTGACACAACCCCCACCGCCGTGTCCAACGGAACGATGACTGACCATCACATGCAACGTGTTTGGGCCTACCTAACAGTCAAACAACTTCTGGAAAAAGAGTGAGTGTGACGTCTATCATTTTTTCTTTGTTCTTATTTATTGTAAATTATTTTTTAGAGAGATGGGAACCTCCATATGGAAATGGAAAGGACACATACAGCAAAAGAATTTCCCTGAGTCCAAGTTGATTTCTTTCAATTGCTTTCTTTTTGTCTTACCAACAGTTGAAAACCCAAGAGATTTTATTTAAATTCCAGAGAAAACAAGTAAAACCTCACAGTATTAAGTAATTTCAATATAAATAAGCTCTGTGTAGCTTCTGTGTGGTGTGTTTTTCTGTTGTAGCCAACTGAGAGTTTTTCATGTCATGTTGCAAGCCCTTTTAAACGATTTATTCATTTATCAAAATTGTTATTAAATAGTTTATTTGTCAATCAGTTGACTATTCTCTAAGCCCCCTGGCTGCCACACCTTTCAGGGTTTCAGCTTTCACAGGGCACACGTGGGTTTGGTAGTGATGGCAGATTTAGTGCTCCTAAAATCCCGACAGCAATCACTAAATGTTTATTAATGTATTTATAAGACCAAAAAAGCGAAGAGGCCTTGTGGAAGTAACAATTATGACACAGCGATGGGCCAGTCAGTGTTGGTGTAGTCACGCACGTTTCTGTGTTCTGGTGGATCTACTTGAAGTAGTGACTTGGAGAGGTGTTTTTTTTTGGAGGGGGGGGGGGGGTTACAACTAAATGTTGTTTGCACTTGCTGGGTTTAAAAAAAACAGCTTTAAGTGTGGACAAGTAATTTAACATTACCTGGCACAAATATCACAAACAATAATAGAACAAAAAAAAACACAGCAGCACAAATGCTACTCACTTATTGAGCAAAAATAGAGCAACCCTTGCATCCTCCTTCTTGCCATTCACCTCTTGGGGGTCTTTAAACGCAGCTCTTAATCCTTGCCTGATCATAAAACCTTTTCTCTTCTGACCCTCTCCTCTTTGGCTGTTTTTCAGCAACGTCTCATTCTTGAAAATACAATTTCCACATTAGCATGTACCTGATTTACCATCCCTCTCATTCTTCTTTCCTGCCATTACCCTTGTCCTGTGCACATACAGGAATGAATATCACTCTGTAAGAAGATATTTGCTGAATTTGACAAAAAGTAGTATTGGAAGAATTACAATCAGAATAGCTGACCCTGCCTGAATTGTAGGAGAAGCCTTTGAAGATACTACAAAAATATTATCAAAAGAAAACACCAGTATACACACCATAGCCATACTATACTGCCACGTTTAAAACAACATGTACACAATTTGTGACACAGGCTGCTAGTATCTGGACCTGAGAAGAAGAGTGTGACAGAAGAGGCTTTGAGGCTGTCTCTCAAATACAACTTTGTGACACCACTCACATCCATGGTGGTCACCAAGCCTCTGGGGGAGACCACAGATGTGCTCCATAAACCCAGAGAAGGTGAAACACCACCAGATTTGTCTGCTCAGAGTCTTCCACCTAGGCAACACGGTTTAGGATTTCAGAATTACGGCCGAGGGTCCAGTGGACAAATGTTTTCAACGGCATACCTACGTAAGCAAGACAAATGTGCACAAAACAGACACATTGCAAAATCAATTGTGTGGAGCATCTCTTCTGAACATTTTCTCTATTCGCAGGGCCAGATTTTGGTTCACGTCTTCATCTACACCCAGGTGGGGGTAATTGCAATGATTGCTATACGATTGTATTTCATAAGGACTATAAATTTCCTGTCTGTGAATTGCATTGAATTTTGAACTATTTCAACTGACAAGGAAAGAAAATATTAATCATTCAATTGATTTGAACATTGATTGCTAATACCTGTGTCATGCAGCACTGAAATGCTAATACATTTAAATATTTTAATGTAAATAAATGTCTGAATCTTATTTTTTGTAGGAGCAGCAGGTGCCGTTCAAGGTCTGACATACGCACACATATGCACTGTTATGACATGACAGATGACAGACATACATAGTTTTTCATTTTATTTATTTATGTATGTTTGATATATCTGTGCTAGAGGCTATAGCCTACATCATAAACTCTCATGCGTAAAACCTTTGTCAGGTTGAGGGTTTTTCACAGAAGGGACCCAAAACAACATGGCAGGCAGGTTAAGGAACAAAAAGCGAGCTTTTATGACAAGCTGATAGTCCAAAATCCAATATCCAGAATGCAAAATACATGCAACAAAGATTGAGAAAAATAGGCTAAGAAAAATCCAAAAGAGAAATTTTAAGTTTTTCTTCTTTTCTGAAGCAGAGGAAATGAGAGGCAGTAGTGTCGAGTTTTGACTTGGGTACACATGTGCACAGGTCTGATATGACTTCACAATAATTCATTGTTTTTAAATGTGTATGGAGATGATTCTTATGTGAAAATGACGTTTTTATAAGTTTGTAAAACTTCAAAATTACTGACGAACTAAAATTGATGCCTAACAAAATATGCCAATTTCTACCTAAAATGTTGTTTTTTTTTCAATGTAAACACACAAAAGTAATTTGTGTTAAGCAAAGAAGAGGGACGGGAGGACGGTCTCTCTTCAACACACTTTAGAAGATGCAAGACAATTTAGAAATGATGAGTATTTCAAAGTAAACAAACAACTGTAATTCATTTTAATGTCATCATTGTCTATCAAAGGTACTCATCATAGTCGTCATCATCATTCAGGCGGTTCCCGTTCCCGTTCCGGTTCCGGTTCCCGAACAGTTAAAGGTCTTCTTTGACATTTCAAATAGTTTTCTCATTAGCTTTTTTCTTTATTGATAAATACTTTAGAGGCTTATCCTGTGAACTTCTAAGTATTACTATCTATAGTTGGAACAAATGTAAATGTACATGCAAGATGATAACATTTGTTTAATTCTGTTCAAGTTGTTTCAGCGCAGGCAGATCTTTTCGATGATACAGGTAGGTTTCTTTTTCTGTACCTTCACCGTTCCATCCTCTTAATTTTATCATTCTTGTGCCAATCACCCCGGTTGAACTAAAATAACTCTGGAATAACACACCTCCGCTGCCACAATCCTAAATCTGTCCTTGTAATGATCAATAGAAAAGTCAAAGTCATCTTTCCAGGCTTGTCATGCTTTTTAAAATATATCATAAGCTAAGAGACAAACAAAAAGGGGGGAAAGATAACCTACTTGGTAGAGGTAAAATGTTGTTGTAAAATGTCCTGACCTGATTTGTTTTATTTCAACTTATCCAAATGTGTTACATTTGCATAATGCAAATCTTAATACTTCACAGCCCTGGAGTGGAGTTTGTGTGTTTTTGTCTGAGCTACCATTACATGAAATCACACTATTTGACATGACTAGGATATTCCTTCACATAATCTTTTTTAAATACAGGTACCAAAAAAACATCAGCATAAATACACATCATTTCAATTTGTATATGTAGCTTAGGGTTTGTAGGTCTAATCTACATATAAAGAAAGCATAGTGCAACACACAACTGGTATCTTCTCACCTGTTTTTGAACAGCCCAATCGCCAGAATAAATTTCAGCTAAGTTTCTGCAAAACAACCGACAAGATATATGTTGCCACTTTGTGTTTGATTAGATAGAATTATCTATTTAGTCTTAGGCATGAAGAAGCACCTCAGACTTCCCCTGAAAACTGAATGCTTTGACGCCACAAAAATGGATGGAGACGTCTCCACAGCTCGTTAAAAAAGTCACATGGTTTTGTTGCCTCAAACAATGCTGGAAGTGTCCATAGCTGTCCTGAAAAAAAACCCCTGGATTTGACATCATAGAAATGTTTGGCTATCTTTTAGCAGCCTTGTTGGCTGTTATAACGCCATCAGCTTACCCTCCATCTCCTGCTGTGGCTAATTAGCATATAATGTGAATGTGATATGCCAGGTTTGGCACACATGTCAACTTTGGAACTTACTGTGGTTTGCAGAAAAGTTAATTATTAACATACTTTCCTGAAAATTTTTTCTAAATAAGATGTGCCTGATTTTGTGGAATTTAAAGTAATGTTAGTGTAGCCTGTCGTTAACTTTAACTGGTGGGGATTCAAATAATGTGTAATTTTGGAGCTGAGATTTGGTGTCAGAGTTGATAGTGTATACATATCCAATTAATACAATGTCCCCTAAAGTCCCCTATCTGGCTTTGTGTTCACAGAACAAGAATCATTTTGTGAGTATGAAAATATTTCCCAGATGTCCTTCATAGTTTCTGTAAAATCTGTCTATTTCTTTTGCATAAGTAAATGTTACAAAATATGTTGAATTTTTGTTGTCATATTTTTTTTAGTAGCATTTATATCAGTGTTTTATCAAGCCTGTATATATGAAGCCCTTTACCTGGTGAGGATTTGAATAAGATGTGTATGTAGTTAGTTTGTTTTGAAGGTGAGGTTAGGTGTCTCACGTCAATTAATGCATTATTTCAAAACTCTCTGAAGCTTTGTCATGTAAATTGTAATAAAGTGGCTGTGTGTAAATGTTTGTTTTTACAGTACTTCTTCCAGACTTCCCTCGTATTCTTCCCACCATTGTGACAGCCCGCGCAAATCAAGGTAGAGTATAGTAAAGATGTAATTCATAGTATAATTGTATATAAATAACATAAAAAAAAATAAAAAAGTGGAATCAAGCATATACAGGTGTATAACACACACTGAAGTGATCCTTAAAACATTTTGCAATGAGAACACACTGACTCTGACATTATGCAACTTTTAACCTTAATGGAGTCATCACCCGGAAATCGCAATTTCTTTTGTTAAAACATGCATATCAGTGTTGGACCTCAGTTGAAACTTGCCTGAAAAGCTGGAGTTTGAAAGTGGCTCAGTTTTTTTCGCTTTGGCTCTTTTTCCGAACAGGCATAGCGCACGAGCGTGCGCATTCCTAAAACACGAGATTTTGACTCCGCACCTGTGGTGATGTTACCACAGGAGGCTACTTGCGTAAGCTCGCATAAGCATCGGCTCACAGCCGTCCTCAACCAGACTTTCTAAGGGGGGGGACCCCGAGTCATTTTCACGCCATACATCGTGACCACCAGCATTAAAACTCAGGTCTTACATGTAAAACACGAGTGTGAAAAGTAAGAAGGAAAAAAAATGAATTTACCATTCAGAGACTTCCTGCTGTAAACGTGTCTATTTCACCGTCTCTGCCTCTTCACTCTCCCGTTCGGGTTTCGACTCCGGCTCATACATAAATGCCTGATTTCCTTAAAGTTCGTCAGTTAGTGTGGGCGCCATGACAGGGGGCTGTTTATGTTTTGGAGTCTGTGTGCATGCAGGCCAGCCCCCCATTCCAGCTCTGTCCTTCCTGCGACCAATCAACGCGCGCCTCATTACATATTATTACAATGCATATCCGGACCAGACAAAACCTCGCGCATAACCTCGCGTGAGAAAGTCGCGGTATGAAAAAGTGTCAGAACAAGCTCTATGTTTGATTTAAAAAAAAAAAAAAAAAATTCTAATAAGTTTTAAGAATTGATCCAAAGCGATCCAAGGGGGACTGGATACGTAAAAAAAAACAGGTGATGACTCCTTTAAATAACAGCTTCAGAATCATGTTGATGGTTCAGTGTCTGGGGAATGTTGTCTCTGCCCCTCCATCATGTGTTTCTGCACTATGTAACTTCAGTGAGCGGGTAGGATCACAGTGCTACATACATGTTTACTTTGACATAGATTACCTTATTATTTTTTGTAGGTTGCACCTAAACTGCACAAAATTCAAAGTTCTACATAATGTTGCTTTAATTTTCTGTGATTTTCTTTTTTGACAGCCCGTTCTCTAAGTACTGATCCTTCTCTGTGCCGATTGTAACGCTCAGAGGCAACATGGTTTTTGATTTTGGGCTATATAAATGTAATAACTTGACTTGGCCTGACTCAATTAGTGGTATGACATGTGCACCATTCTGATATTAACATAATACATCTACAGAGCTTGTAGAAAGGTGCAATATATAAGTATCTCTTTTCCTTGGTATCACGTGGTATCTGTTCCATCAGCGATCAAGAGTCGTAGTCGTTGACAGTTTGGGCAAAAAATGCTGTATTCTGGATATTCCCCATCTATATTGATGAACGCAAAAGACTTCAGTCACACTTGCAAAGACTGCAACTTGAAATCACTGATCACCTGCTCACGAAAGTCACCATTTGATTTGTCTTTATCAAACATGCTACAGTTCATTCGTGTTAGTCAAATTTGTGTTGAGAGCAAAAGCAGTTTATTTTCAAGAGATTCCTTCTGCTGTGACTCTCTCTGCGTCTCTGTATCTCTGTGTTCTTCAGCAGCCCACAGGTTTTTGATAAAACCTGAGAATCAGTCTGTTCCGCTGTGCTTCGATGTCACCGGAAATACCCGGCTGAAGCTACTCCACCATCCCAACGGGGGTCAGTATTGTTCCTCTTTGTGCCATCTATTTCCCCTTTATTCCTTTAACGGCCTAATCAATAAATCCCTTTTCGTTTCCCTTAAGCTCTTCATGTATTAAGTATAGTACAGTTTTTTAATGACTTAACTTGAGTATTTATTTTTTATGTTGATTTTTACTCCACTATATTGATTTTAAAGTTACAGTTACTACATTATCAGATTTGATATCTGGCGTTGTATTAAACACAATGTCTTGTTAAAGATTAAACCATTTATGGCTTGTGACCACATACAAAGAAGCAGCATGTACTTGTCACTTTTCTGTTGGTTAGCAGTTTCCACTGAATTAACTTTTTTAAGCCCCGAAGAGGCAAAACTACCCACTATTTCACCATAAAAGAAAAAAATATACAAACTCTAATTCTTCCTCTTTTTAACTACCTTCTACATCTTGTCAGCCTGACCCCTATTGAGTAATGCTGAGCTAAAGTATAGTACTCGTACTTTTGCTACTTTAAGGAAGTAAAGGATTTGTGTGCTGGTATTGAATAAGTGTGCTTGTATTTGTTTTTCGTTTGGACCAGAGCTGTCTGTGAATGGCAGGCTTGATTCAACTCAGTATGGAGGCTTCAACAAGATTGTCATCCACTCCAAGACTGATCAGCATATTGAGATTGAAACCACTGGAATCATTGTACGAGAGGGACAGAGAGGAACACGCCACACCGGAGAGGATCTCATCACTGTTGGAAGGTAAGTTCGCATTTGTGGTGTGTACAAACTAGGGCTGTCTCGATATCAGGTTTTAAATACACAATCATCGTGGCCTCACAAATTCACGGTTACAATATTATTATCAGGAAAGTGATATTGCAACACTCCTATAACAGACTGGTGTCTGTTATAATTATGGTCAGTTTCAGTGGCATCCCCCAAAAAACCCACATCTACGAAGATAATAATGATATTGAATGTGTTATTAATTTTGTGTTAAACATAAACATAATTAGATACTGACAACTGCTGCAAAGATTAGAGACCCTGCACACCCATGGTACACCCACACAAATTCTCATTATTTTGGATGACAAGAGCTCATCTCAGGTGTGAGTTTTATCATCATTCTCACTCTCCTGTCAGCTTCGTTGCAAACTTTATAATTTTTACTGGTGTGCGGAGTCTGGTGTCCTCACAAAATGTGAAGCTTGGCGTAGCCTTGCGCCTCCTCAACTCAAGTGAGGGCTAGCCGACCCCGTTAAAGAGTCCTAAAGAAAATTATGACAATTTGCCTCCTTTTTTTTCTTTTCCTAGTGTTACAGTGATAAAACGGGACAAGGAGATAGATGTCGCAGCTGGTGACACACGCCTGCTCATTTTGATTCAAAGAAGAGGTTTCAAAGAATTCCTCTGGCCGGTTTTAAGACAGCTGCCATCGGACCCCAGCGCCACAGGAATTTTAGGTATTGTTGTTATGATTTAACAGTATGCTTAATCCGTTTTTGATGGAGAAATAATTCACTAAAAAGACACAAATATTTGGTGTGATGTCCCTTTAAGTGCCAGTTTTTAATGTTCTTTGCCTCATTGTTTGTCCTCTGTGGGTCCAGCTCTTAAGCCAGCAGTTTATGAGGTGGTGCAGCAAACTCCCTCAACAAAGCTGCGGATCAACAACCAGGAGATCGATGTCACCAGGTACATTTTGTTCTGTAATATTAGTGTATGAGTGCTATAACCATTGTGACTCTGACACACAAAGATAAATGACCACCTGTGTCTTTATCTTGTAGATCCACCGCTGATGACTACAGTATTGCGTCTACCCCGACTCTGGACTGCTGGCTCATGTCTGCTGAGTCTGCCCTGCAGGGAAGCCTGGATGATTTCACCGTCACAAAGCTTTAACGGGGAAACATGCTGAATCACTTGTAACAATTTGTAATTTGTAACCCTGATTCATCATGGAAAAAATGCTTTCCACCTGTTACCCACATGAACAAATAAAAAGTATCCCAGATCTTTGATTGTCTTGTATGAACGTAATTGATTATTACTTATCTAAAGGATTATTTAGATGGTTCACTTGTTTGGAGTAAATCATCAATCCTTCAGTAGATCAAGAAGTTAGAGTGGTGTTGGTTCTACACCCCTGCTTGACATCAACTTACCTATTTAAATGTCCTCAGTGCAAAGAGCTGATAATGATAGGCATCCATTCTACACCTTTATTATATTAAAAAAAAGGTACGAATCACTTAAGTAAAAAGAACAACTTTAGTTTCAAATGATATTGTTATCTGTGATGATGCCAACACACTGTCAGTCATATATCTAGAAAAGAGAATGCAAGCTAGTAAGCACGAAACGCCCTAGTGTGTCTTATTTGCAGGATTTTTACATACGGCTTAGATTAAAAGATAAAGACTTACAGTACAGTGCTGCGTGCTAATGCAGTTTCTAATATCTCCCCCATTTTTACTTTTGGATAAAATCAAATCAATGATGTTTGTTCGTTTTCAAATTATTATGGATAAAAAAAATAGAAATAGGTTCCCCAGTATTCTCTATTTCAATGTCTAATATCACTGTTGAAGACCATTAAATGTAATTAATGATCATCTTAGCCTTGATGTCCCTACTTCTTTTCAGCACAAAGTGACACCTTGCCAATTATCTTAGTATTCATGGGAACATGCAGAAGAATGCATCATACTTAAAGTGAAACTTTAAGGAGAGTAATGGGCGAGGTGTTTGAGTTCGACTGTTACATTTTGCCACAGTTACATATATTATGACTGAGTATTGTTGACCAATTCCCCGAACACCGATCAGATGATCTTGTGTCGAGTTCTGCCGCTGGCTCTTCTCTCTCTCTCCTTGCCCCTTTCCTCCAGCTCTTGGATTTCTTCGTCCGTAAGCTTGGGCTCGAAAAGGTGCGGACGTCCGCCGAACTCGAACACCTCGCCCATTAAATCGTATTCTTCATACCCAGCCATGTCTTCAGGTGTCTCCTCTCGGTCTTCTTTGCTGTTGTGCTGTGTTTGTGTCTCTCAGGTCACCGGTAGCATACTGGCTTCCGGCAACAACTATCCACGCGAGATGTCACGTGACTTTTCCGGCTGCTGATTGTAGTATTGTTTGTAATATGAGGCTCCCTTTTCAACGTTGACGTCAATGTTGCTTTTCGATAATGACAAAACAATGGATTATCCATGCATTCATATGAAACTAACCTTGAGGAGCGTCCCACCTTTACTCTCCTTCCTGATGGTCGCACTCGTGGAACAACACTTTTTGCCTACCATGACGGCCGCGCGCCGGAGATGCAGCAGCTAACGTGAGTAGTTCAAAAACCTTATTTTTCATAAACTCTGTGTACACAAACAATGTTCTCAATGCTCGAGACCCTGGTGATGCTACGAGTAAAGTTTCATGTTGTGTCGAGCCTTCTTAGTGTTCTAAAAATAGCGACGTTGATGCCATCGTATCAGTGCCCCTAGCGCTCCCATTCAAAATGAATGTGCCTGAAAACAAAAATACGGTAAATCTTGAAAGTGGCTCTTTCGTCGTAATAATGCATTTACCCGTAGATTTGACTCATATTCAATCAAAAATAAATCCTAGGTTGCATTTTGGTGAGAGTTTCACTTTAACCTGCAAACCTGCATTCATCCATCAGAAATTAAAAGGAAAGTGAAAGCACTCTGTTGATTATGTCACACAATATTTATGAGGAAGCACCAGCCAGGCTTCAGATTTTTTTCTCCCTCATAAATTACTTGTATTGGACTTGAGTATTTCCATTTCTAGTACTTTATATTTCTGCTCCACTACATAATGAAGACAGATAATGTACTTTTTGCTCACTACATTATTTTAATAACTGTACTTACAAGATACTTTTCAGATTACTTCTTGCTACTTCAGAGACAAATCAGTGCATGTTTAATTTAGCTTATTTTATCGACAATCAGACATAAAGAGGAAAAAAAAACACTGATTCCAATAATCAGGAAATACTGACTATCTGATAATCAGCTGGACTGATAATCGAGCGACCCACAGTATCCAGTATATGTGTATATGTACAGATATGTATAATTTACTTTTACTTTCTTTCTTACTCAAGCACTATTTGTATAAGTGACTTTAACCAAAGTAAAAATTTTTCTTTACTTTTACTTTTTACTTTACTACTTTACTAGTAACTACTAGTACTGTGCTACTATGACTCTTGGGTACATTTTACAACACTTTTAACAGTGAGTTCTCATACATGATAAAACAAGTGTTGTGAAGTGAATCAGTCGTGGAGAACTTCACATGAAAACTGACAATGTTTATCCCAAAGATACAGCAAATAGAAGCAGCTGTACTTGCATCATTTTGCACAGACGTAGAAAAAAAGTCTGCTCTTTGATTCCCTTACTGTTTACCTTTTTCACTTATCAACAACGTGACAAATTAAAGACTTTCACGTAAATATAATTAAAGGGTATGTGGGGAAAATTTTAAGCCTCATGTGAACAGTAAGCAACAGACCTGGTTCAACGAGGTGGTTCTTACTGTTCATTTACAGAAAGTTTAAACAAAGGCAGGGTTACCTGGACACCACAGCAACCAGTTACATGTTGTGGAGTGAAAGATTTAATTCTGCAGTAATGCAGAGTGAATGTTTAATCTGTAAGATCAGTTAAGGGCTTAAGTAAACATGCTGTCCAAATGCTGTGACAATGACTCTCCCATCTCGATTTACAGAGAGCACAATAGGTGTTTGTAGTTCTTCACTGCGGCTGAACACATTTCCAGAGAGTTCTTGATAGGTAGACGGGTGTTCAGTGTTTAGTTAACATTATGTGGTCAAACCAGTCGGGCTGCTCAGCGAGTGCAGTTTCATTTAGTTGTCTGGGTTTGTTCTCCTTCAGTGAGCTACATCCACAGTGCTGGTCAAAGGTATGCGCATTCTTCCGAGCACAAGCAATAAACTCACTTGTCAAGGAACTGCTTACTTACGAACTGCAAAAGGATCCGTGCCAAATCTATGCAAATAGTGAAGAGCAAACAAACCAGCTGTGAAGTATTAGCTGTGTTCAAATATACAGCTCTGCCTGTAAAGACACTGTAATCCAGTGTTCAAACTGGAGTTTTGATTTAAGAAATACATTTTAAAAAAGTGGACTTTGACCCGTCCACTGTAGGTCATGCTGATAATACTCTAATCAGGAATTCAGAGCAGGAAGTTTCAGGATTTTGTCCTTCTGACATGCAAGGGACAGAGGTGAGACTAAATCACAGGGAAACAGACAGACAGACAGACAGACAGACAGACAGACAGACAGACAGACAGAGAGAGACAGAGGGAGAGAGAGACAGAGAGAGAGAGAGAGAAAGAGAGACAGATAGAGATAGATAGAGAGAGAGAGAGAGGGAGCGAGAAAGACGGATAGAGATAGAGATAGAGAGAGAGAGAGAGAGAGAGAGGGAGAGAGGGGGGGAGGGGCGTCTCCTGAGTCAGGACAGTGACGCGCTGTATGGTTCAATTTTCACATGAGTCAAACACTTCTTGGTAACTCTGACAGGGAGTGCAGCTCAGTCAGCCATGAGGAGAAGAAACACCTTAAAACTGGATTACTAAATCATGGTAAGTGACCTTAAAGATATCTCATCTATGAAATTGTTAGTGTAAGTTAATGTAATTTTTAATGTTAGGTTAATTTATTCTTATACTCTAGCTGTTCACTTGTTTAATGCTTGGAGGACCTCACAGTCCCCAGTTGTTATGTCTGTAAATACAAGAAAACTGTTGGAGTTTGTATGAAAAATGTGGTTCATTTAAAGGAAACTCATCAAGAGACTAAAACACCAGAAGTGGAAGTAGTGGTCAGCTAGAAATCTACAAAATATGGATGACTCAATGGACCATTTAAATCCTCAACCACGTTAAGGAGAAGTAAGAACAGTGCACTATAAAATACTCGGTTACAATTAAAGTCCTCTGTTGAAAATTGTATTTACTGTTGAAGTATAATTCAGAAAATGTACTTAAAGTATTAAAAGTTACTCAATACAGAAAATGTCCACTGTGACTGTTAATATAAACTATAAAATCTGTAATCAAAGCATTAATGTAAAAACAGAACTTTATTGTTGAGCTTGAAAGAGATGAAGCTGAATTAAAGCTGCATCTATTAAAGTATAATCTAAGTATTAATCTGCTGATTATTTTCTCCATTAATCGAGCAATTGTTTGGTTTGTAAAAATCAAAAAATGTAGTGAGAGAAATGACATCACAGTTACACAAAATGGACAATGTTGTTTTTTTATTCCTCAACCAACAGTCTAAACCTAAAAATGATTAATATATAATTTTGCATATATAATATTGTATATACACACACACACACACACACACACACACACACACACACATATATACATACATATATGTATGTTTGTGAGTCTGTGTATGTGTGTTTCATTGTGTACTCAAGTAATGATATACGTAACTCTTCATATGTGTTGTATACAAAACTCTTACAAATCTGAATAGTTACTAGTAACTATAGTTGCCTGATAAATGTAGTGAAGAAAACAGTACAACTCTTCCCTCTGAAATTCAGCGGGGTAGAAGTAAAAAGTAGCATGAGAAATTAAAGGTCCTCAACTTTGTACTTAAGTACAATATTGTGTAAATGTACATATTAACCTGTCACCACTAGAAAACATCTATATACCTGCACTGATGTATGTCTCTTCTCCCTCAGGACACGACCACAGGTGAAGCTCCCCCACGATCACTTACAGATATGCTCTGACAGTTTTGTCTCGACTCACTGCCTTCCAGGCCAGTGTGCAATTTCAACTTCAACTTGATCTCCAATCTGAACTCATGATGGGGAGGAAGATGCTGGACTTGTTGAACAAGGTTTTCGTGCTGCTCCTGGGAAAATATTTTTAGAGAAAAATGCAGTTGGGCTAAATTCAAATCAGATTGAAAATGTTTCTTCCTGGATGGTCCGTCTGGTGCGTTTTACTGACTCTGCCTGTGTCAGCCTGTGGTGTGGAGATTTCTGGATACAGTGGCGATGAAGTTATTTGCTCACAGGTACTGTCGGACACTGCTTTGGATCATCAATACAGACATTTCCTGTGCCACAGAACAGAATATGCAATGTTTTGTTGACATATAACACTTTTAATTTCCTTTCCGTGCGGGTGAGGCGACTTTAATTTCCCTTTTCACCCATAAAGTGTTTTATTATCAAACAGCAGATGGTTGTAACCATCTGCAAGCTTGTCAGAAAAGGGCTATTCTGTGAACATTCATCACAATATGGGCCTCTGAACAGCAAATGTGTACCATCCAGATGCCATATATTAAACATCTGTCTTGCTTTCATTTCCCCTTCTCTCAGGGTCTTTCTGAATGCACCATGAAGATGGGCCATGAGACGGATCTTACTGAGGCAGATCATGATGCCGTTAAAGTCCACAATCTGACAGCATTTCCCAAGCTCTGCTGTAAGGATGGAGCGCTATGTAAAATATGTCTGGTGTTAGACTTTGAGATCAACATCCATCTGAACGTGGAGAAAGATGTGGAGGATGAAGGGCGCTCTGGGCTCGAGGAGGAGGAGGAGGAGGAGGAGGAGGAGAAGGAGGAGGAGGAGAAGGAGGAGAAGGAGGAGGAGGAGAAGGAGGAGGAGGAGGATTACATCGTGGAGACGAGGAATCCAAAAGGTGTGTTTAATTGATGCAACATCATGTGGGAATTCATATTTTGTATACAAATGTAACAACGGACGGGAGTGACATAGTGCAGAAACAAGTGAGGGACATCCACAGACATGCCATTCACCTTGTTACAAGACACATTAAAATGCCCTCCAAGCTGGTACTTTAAAGTGAAAGAGCTACATAATGTCACTTTAAATCCATTCTAATCATGAGCCTCAACTTCACTACCAACTGTTCTTTAAATCATTTCCCACCATCCAGCCAGCTACTGGCATGAAAATCAACTTCCACTTGTTCCTAACTGGCAATCCACCACAGCAAGCAATTACTTTCTTTAAACTTTCTGCCAAGGTGACAGTAACATTATTTGCCAAATAAGAAACTGGAAGCTATTGTGAACTGCAAGATATGACAGTCAGCTGGGGAGGAGCGTGTTGTGGGATGTTGGGATATCATTACGGGAAGAATGAATGAGCAAACACTGAAGTTGCCCAGGGGATAATGAAAAAATCAACAGTGGCTTGATGTATTTGTATATGTGGCTGCTGTACTTCTCTCATCTACTTGTTCACCTTAAAGGAACAACAACAATGTAACCCACAGACCACAGTGGGTATGACACTTTTAGCTTTGTAAATGGGATGAAATGTTTGCTGTGGAAAAAAAAATCCACCAACATACAGTTTGTTAGGTATTCTCAGGTTATAGTTAATGGCGTTAAAACATAAAAAGTGTGGGTTTTGTTGTTGCTACCGTTGAACTTTTCATTAGTGATTCAATGAATTCTGAGCCCCACCCTGCTTCTTCTGTCTCTGTTGCAACAGCGTCTTTGAAAGTATGTCACTACACACCACTCACCAGCGTGCCCACGTGCAAGAAGGTGGAGTTCACTGTGAATCACACAGCTCTTACTCAACAAAACCAGTCCAAGGTACAGTAGATTCCATGTACTGCAATATAAAATCTGTACTGCCAAGAAGCAATACACAGTCTGCCTGCCCACAGTCACAGTGTCTTACAAAATCTCCCTCTCTTCCTGTGTGTGTTCTCTAGCTACTCATGGTGATTACTGAGCCAGCCGGGGTTACCTTCGGCAGTCACGTGACTATTTATCCTTCCAAACAATCAAAACTTCGTCAGGAAGTTAGGGTTTTTTCTCTGGATAAAGGTAACATTCGAGCACCTGCTGAACTCACAAGTGCGCGTACGCAACATATTATGACAGTGCTTGACACACACACTGTATTATCTTTCCTCAGTGTGCAACCAGGAGCTGCAGGAGCGCGTGAAAGAGTGTCACGGTAAAATAATCAACACATGATAGACGTGCTTGTTGTCCTTGTGCTGTTCTGTATTTCCATAGGTAATCAAACAGGATTCTTTCTGTCTGGTCTTCCAGTGCCCAAACTTATAAGCGTGGTTAACCAAGAGATGAATCAGGTGGAGCTGCAGTCTGCCGGCAGCAATAAGAGCCTGCTGCGTGCGTGCATCCAGTATGAGGGCAATGGAACATGTCGGGTCAGTGTTGCATGTCAGGGCCTAATTTGGGGGACTGACACAGTTTTTTTGCTTTTGTCGTTGCTGTTTTGTTTTGTGTTGCTTTCATATAAAACATTCAGATTCTTTGCGGAAGTAAAAGCAGCAATACAACACTGTCAGGCATTCAAAATAACACTTAAAGGGGCGCTATGTAGGTTTAAAAAAGTCAGACTCAGAATTTTTATATGCACAATATTAATGAGGTAAGAACTGAAACTCAGACATATTTATTTATACATAAATGAATAAAACAAGCCGTTCTCAAGTGAAGATAAGGTCCCCAGAACACTGTTTGAAGCTAGATAGGTGGCAGGGTCCGCCACATATAAACAAAGTAAAACAGTATGAAACTGTGTTGTCCTTTGAGGTCAGTTTGTTTATTCAGTTCATTCAGTCGTGAGTTTTGTTTACAAAGTGCACCTTAAAGTGAAAGTTCAAAGGGTATTATCGCAATGCAGAATGCTCTGTTTCCATGTTTATATCATATATTATACTTTGTGCATTACTATTTCCTATGCTTTAGTCTACAGTGTGTAATATATATATATCTATATTTATGTTAAAGAAGGTGACTATGACTAAGCCGATCCCGCTGTACTCTGTGACCCCCTGCACGTGTTTCCAGGTACCTTCACTCAAACATCATGACGACTTATGACTCACATGTCAACAACCATATGCATATACAGACCTATATGTCTGACAAGTGTGTGTGTGTGTGTGTTTGTAGGTATGGGAGGTTGGTGTGTGGGGGAGACGCTCTAAAAGCTGCCCCTTCAGAAAAACAAGTAAGAGCTTCTGCTACTGCTCTCAGTCTAAAAGGATGTTTACCCACTGGTAATGTTGATCTCATCTGTTTGTCTATTTCAGAGTTATTCCAAAGAAACGTGTGGCAGAATGTGTCAGTGTTTGTGCGCCATGGCCTCATGAACAACCATGGCTCGGTGCTGTGGTGGAACCTGTCTGCCCCCTGCAGGCTCGACGGTGAAGTGTGGCCCTGTCACAGAGAGCTTGGCTGCAGGGAGATGGAGGGCTTCAGACAACAGCTGAGGGGTGCATGGAGACAAAACAGCAGAGGACAGTGGGTAAGAAAAGCTTCATACAGAGCCTTGTAGCCCTGCTTTTTAAGCTTGTTTATTGTTCGTTATAGTTAAGCTTAAGCTTTTATTTCCACTTCAGTAATTAAACTAAAACTTAACTTAAATCCTCTTATACCACTGTCTGACCGTAAACACAAATAAAACAGGATGTGATCGTTTGCCCATCGTACAAACGGTACAAAGACAATATCTTTGGTGTTTTTGCTTCATCAACTTCATTGATTTGTGTAAATATCTGCTCATTCTGAATTTGATACCAGCTGCATGTGTCATAAAAGTTGGGACATGAGCCACAAAAGACTGGGAAAGTTGTGAAATGCCCCATAAAAACACCTGTCTGGAACATCCCACACGTAGACAGGTTGATTAGTCACATGGCCAGTAACAAGGGCTCAGGAACATTTTGTAAAACTGTCGTCAGCAAACACAAATGTTTGCATTCTGTTTTTATTTATGTGTTACAGTGTCATTTTGCTATAGATGCATTTTGCTAAATGTTATACACACTTCCCTGAATCTCAGACCGACACATTTGGTAATGTCAGAAACTCTGGGATCTCCTTGCAAGTCGAAAATAAAGCACTGTGGGTATGAGTGAGGTCCGACTGCGCAGTGTGAGTGTGTAATGACTGAGACAGACGCATGATTTTTTAATCTTGTCTTCTTCAGAAAATAGATGGAGCGTTTGAAGACATCAACCTTCGGCTCTCACCATGTGTGATGGTAAAGTATTTTCCTTTCTGTGCATCGTACATACAATATTTATATATATCTAGTTAGTGAAGCTGAATAACTCATTTATGTTTATCCGTTCGTGCAGATGAAACTAAAGGGGCTGGAACATGAGCTTGGTCCATTTTGTGCTCAAAACAGTGAGTCTAACAAAGTTTCAAACCAAAGAAACTGGTGGATGATATGTTTTTGCCAGAATTCAGCAGCAGTTTCTTGAGCTTTTTATGAATGGAGTTTTGTTTTGTCCTACCTGCAGCTGACAGGTGGCGCTGGAGTCTCCTGGTTATTGGTGTTCTGCTGCTGGTCTGCCTGACTGCGCTCATAAAATGTGGCCTTCGTGACTATGTGAAGAGTGAGTCTTTTTTCTTTATTTCTCTCTGTTAACGTTAGCCCCGCCCCCCATATTCAGTTGTTCAGGAAGAATGCTGCCACGCTGTTTTGCTTTGATAATGACTGTATTTTGTTTTTTGGGTGAACTTATCCTTTGTGGATAAGTGTGTTAAATATTTGATGAACCAGGGGAAACCTATCATGCATGAAGGAGACGGAGCAGTGACTAATGTCTCCGCTCTGGAATTTGTACTGTTGTCATCCCACGATAAAATATGCATTGTCCAACTTCAATTTCCTCAGGCACTTCCCTCAAAGCCTCCTTTCATTTGCCTCAAAGACCTAATCTTGTTTTCTATATCTGGGGATTATTCATTCAAATCATGCATCTATTTTACTCACATACAGTTTAAGGAATCATTTATTTGTGACACTGACATGACAAATGTGCTCGTATTGTATTTTCCCTCAGCCCTGTGGTATATTCAGTCTTTTTGTCTTTTATAGAATGGGTGTCGAGCTTCCATCACGGCGGATTTGTCGAGAGTGAGTGTTTTTCTGCCTGTCATAAAAAATTCATGAATTCTTGATGGAACAAGCCAACCGTCTGACATTGGTCCCCTTGTTTCTCCTCTCTAAAGTTGGTGGAAATCGTCTCGTGGTGTTGCTGAGCCCTCCGGATGTGGATGGTGGCGTTTCGGAGTCAGTGTGCCAGCTTGGCTCCATGCTCTGTACCCGGGGCTTCCGCGTGTCTGTGGACCAGTGGAGCAGGAAGGAGCAGTGCACTCTGGGGCCTCTGCCGTGGCTGCACTCCCAGCTGCTGGAGCTGAACAGCCAGGGCGGCAGAGTCGTGCTCGTCGTGACCCGCAAAGCGCTGGAGAGAGCAGAGGAATGGACTCACTGGCACAAAGAGGATATCAGGACAAAGGGCCAGGAGAACCGGGGTCTCCCTCTGACAGGGTCGCCTTACTCTGATGTGTTCATGGCCTCCCTGTGCATTATAGAAGCAGACAGGCTGCAGGGTCGAGCTGAAGAGCGTTTTCTACTGGCGACATTTGACTCCCATCCACGCAGCGACAGGAATCTTCCCGAGCTGCTTCAGGGGCTGCGGCTGTTCCAGCTTCCTTCTCAGACAGGAGCTCTGTTGACTGAGCTCACTGTGGGAGGGACAGGGACAGGGTCATGGAAGAGGTGGTGCCTCAGATGGATGGACAGCAGGGACTATAGAGAAGGCAGAGCAGCAGAGGGTGTGGTACTGTTGAGAACAGCTGGAGACACTTGCAGTTGAGGCCCCTATAGATATCATGCTGAACAATTTTGTTCACTGGTGAACTCGGGGGTCGCGATCACTGTGAACACGCTGCGGAAGTGCCCTCTTCGATGGCACCATGGTAGAAAGAACATGATAAAGGGCGCCTACAAGTGGACAAGACGTGATAAAGTGCCCTCTCTCTCATCTCTAAATATATCAAGTCTTTCTTGTGCACTGGTGCCCACCTCACGGGGCTCCGGCACCTCAAACATACTGAGTCCACCACTGTTATTGTTATTTTCTGCACATGAAGGCCATATTCATCCAAAATCGGGACTAGATCAGAAAAAAGTGAACAGTCAAAACCCAGCTATCAATACTGCCACTTTATTGCCCAGAAATGCCCAGAAACAGCCCAAAAATGCATAAGTCTCTCGAAATTTACAACTTCACTTCCCTGTTGGAAGTTTTCTGCGTTAAACCATTTTTTTGTTATTGTATTTTTTTTATTTTTTTTTTTACAGGAGATGTTAAGTAATTTCCTAAAACGGGCTGGGCTCTTGCAACATAACTCAAGTAGGAGTAAGGAGTGTATTTGTGGCTGGTAAATATCTCGGTAAGACAGGACTACATAATGAAGGAAATGTCAGGAGAACAGGGCCATGCAACAGTGTGTTTTTTCATGTTGACAACAATGGTGGTCATGGCACAGAGTAAGTTATATCAGACTTTGACGAGACAGGACTCTTTTGTCATTATGGTTAATTCATTTTTGCTTTGTCACATCAGTGAGACTCTTTTGGTAAGGAAATGACACAATATGACCAGTATTATTTATTCAAGTTGCACAATGCTTTACATAAAACCCTGCAGACTGATTATATCCATGTGTTGTGAGTCTGTCAACACTTGTCTATAAATAAATATACTTATTTTTGTGCATGGCGGATCTCGGGTTGTGATTGGACAGCTCTAAGAGAAGGGCGTGGAATGTTATTGGTGCAATCTCGCGTCAATTCCGGGACGCAGTTGAGCGCTTGATAAGATCTGCGTCACATCCCAGTGGGGCGGTGCTCTGAGGCTGGCGTGTGTGCCGCCCGCTCGGAGTGTGCATTTTGAATAATCAAACACAAATGAGTCTGGAAGTGTGACTAGTGAGTCTCAGCTGTGTTGTTGCGTTTAAACTTTACCAGAGACGATACAGGTCTGACCCAGTCGACGCACTTAGAGAGGTAATGACAAAAAAACGACCTTACATCATGAAAAGATTTTTGTTCTGAGGCGAGTTGAAATGTTTGGTGTGTTGACGGTCCCAGCAGGCTGAAGCCGCAGTTTTACCCTGAGTTTATTTGCCATAATGTGACGCTGATGTCTTATATTGAGTCTGAGAATGTGAGATTAATTTTAATTAATCATCTAAAATGATAGCATAGTATTTTCTTTAAAACAGACAGCAGCAAGTACAGTATATATAGTAGTAGAAAAACATCCTGATTAGCTATTATCACAATATTCATTATAAAGTCCACATGCAGGCTATACTTTAGTAACAGCCTTTCAGCAAATTTCAAATGATCAAACAGTTTCTAATGAATGAATGGCTCATTACTTAAATTGAGTAAAAGTAGCAAGACCATTGTGTAAATATACTCTGTTGCAAGTCCTGCATTCAGACTTCACTCATGTAAATACACAGAGGTGTTATTAGCAAAAGTTGCCTCTGAAGAAAAAGTGCTTAAAATGAGGTTAATAATTTCATATTAATGTTGTAGCTACCGCACTGCACCACATGTTACAATCAAATCATATGTTTTTTTTATTTGAAGTTGGATTCGGAAAAGTAACTATAGCTGTGAATGAAAAGTACAATATTTGAGTAACCCCTCATGAGTAGTGAAGTGGATCTATGAAGTTGCACCAAATCCAAATTGGCCTACTGGATAAAAGAGAAAATCACACGAAAAAGCCAATATAGTCATGTTTAAGTTTCGTAGTTAACAAAACATTTCTGGAGCTTCGCAGCAGAACAGTGTTGCAGCATTCTCCTTAACAACTGACGTAGATGGAGACGTGTTTAGAATGAGAAAAAAACAAACAAAAAACAACCCCCCCAAAAACATAAAATGGCTGAGATTGCAAAATTCATTTGGAAAGACGTGCAGTGGAGTGGATGCAGGAGCTCAACCGCACGTAGAGCTTGTAAATGATGTCTTTTCAAATCATTTTGGGACTTCTGGGCTTTCTGAGTCTTCTTTGAGCATTGATTATCAAAATAATCTGCAGCCGTTTGTTCATAAATGATCTATAGGGATGCTTGGATATAAACTCAGCTATATTTGTGAGATTTTCTTAGAGAAATAGCCTTTTTTAAAAGCGTTCCTCATAGAGCCTGCTTTATTCAGCCAGCTGTCTGTTCCTAACTCTTACAATCTTGCAAGCTTCATTAAACAAACCTGATGTGATATTTTGGATGAGATAAACAACTTTATCATCTGGACTTGAAAGAGCAGATGGGAGTGAGGATGCTTCACAAGAACCTGCTGCAGGCTGCTTGGCTGTGTTGCCTGTCGGCTGTTGTGGTGAGAAGCTGTCCAGATGTTTGCAGTAAGTGTTCAGGCCCAGCTAGTGACCAGTGTGAAGAGTGCAGAGTGGGATGGACACTCCACAACAACACCTGTGTAGGTACTGTACACAGAGCTTTGTGTGTGAGTCTGGAAATCATCACATGTAGCATAAGACGAGCAGACTAATGATGCACGTCTGTGTTTGTTTTAGACATCGATGAGTGTGGTACTGAGCTGGGTATCTGTCCTGCAAACAGATACTGCTTCAATACAAAAGGGTCGTTTGAGTGCAGAGGTAAGTGGTTTAGAATGATGTGAAAAACACAATATGTCACCTACTTGGATAATACACAAATGCCTCTTCAGGGGATAATCAAACTGAAATGTGCTTTTACAAGCTCTGAAGTCCCCAATGAAATAACATGTTAAAACTGAGGGTGTATAGGGGCTTTGGTTTCAAGTGGTTCAGTTAAGATAAACCAAATATAAAAAAACAAAATAGAACTTACAGGCGTCCGGCTATTTGTGAGTCAAGTAATACTTTCACAAATAAGGACGGTTCTGATGCAGGCAGCCGAGTTGACTGCCGACCTTTGTGGTCACTCAGCTTTGCTGAAGAATAAACACAATGAACGAAAGGAGGCTGCAAAGAAATCTCAATAGGGGCCTAAACACACCAGAATTTCTACCTGGAAATCTATCGGGATGAGGTCTGCAGTGTGTCACGGACATATTCAGAAAGTGAGTGAGTCTACTCAGTGGGACTGCTACGTCCCAACTCTTTGGACTCCCTGTCTGATCTCATTGGATTGCTTTTTTTGGATTGTTTGTCCCTCATGTGCAGCATTTACAGCGCCCGAGAATGCAGTTCAGTCTCTAAATGAAGAAACTAACTGGTCACTCTTCCCTCAGACTGCGACCCGGCCTGTGTGGGCTGTATGGGTAGCGGACCAGCACGCTGCAGGAAATGTGCCTCTGGGTACACGCTGACGGGACACAAGTGTTTGGGTAACCGCACCAAAGAGATTATTTGTATTTTATTGCCATGCGTTCGTCACACATGTCCGAGGAGCAGTGATAATGGACACACCTGTGATGAGAGTACATCCTGTGCCTGTCTTTCCTTCACTCAGATGTAGATGAATGTAGTGACAGAGTACTTGCCTGTCACGGTCTGGACGAGATCTGCACCAACACAGAGGGCTCGTTCCGCTGCGACTGTGCCAAAGGATTCATACGAAGCAACGGTGTGTGTACGAAGAAGAAGCCGCCCAGTGAGTCTCATCACACACACAAACACACACACACACACAGAAGGATCACAGTCACATGGATGGCCCCCTCGCTGCAGACTCTAACGTCCATCTCTCTGCACAGGCGTTCAGGAGAAAGGTCTGTTCGAGGATATCCAGGATGATGAGGTGGAGGTGCTGCAGCAGATGTTCTTCGGGGTGGTGCTCTGCGCTCTGGCCACGCTGGCTGCTAAAGGAGATATGGTTTACACGTCGGTTTTCATGGGAGCGGTGGCGGCCATGGCAGGGTACTGGCTCTCTGACAGGGGCGACCGCTTGTTAGACAGCTTCATGAGGGGACGTTAAAACTCTGCTACAAAAAGGATTTGAACTCTTCAAATGGCAGATCCGCGGCTCAACAAGGCCCCATACAACTGCTGTTCAGACAAAGCAGGTACATCTTGAGCATTCACCTGTATTATTTACAATACAAATGATTGAGAATACTGTGAAATATGTCGACGAATGTCTTGAAGTGACCTGAAAATGAATCATCTTCATTGTGAATCATTTGCTTTGTAATTTTTTTTTCAAGGAGCTACTTTGTTCTGGCATTTGGAGCCACAAACGTCCAGTGTTGCCAATTGTAGTTTGATGATTTACGACTTGCTAGACTTGGTACTAGATATGTGTGATAAGCATCAATCAATTTTCATACTATGAGACACCTTGAAGCCAGTAGATTTCTGCAGTCCGAGTAATGCTGCTGTTAATGGTACAATTTTTGACATCACTTAATGAAAAAATGTAGCACTTTGATGCTTTTTAAAATGTTTTTTTCTAGTATAGAGAAGAAAAATTTAAGGGGAATTAAACACACACAAAATGCAACTTAGGATGTACTCAGGAATATTTTTTTTAATAAGTACATAGTTCACTAAAATAACCACAATGGTATTATTACTACTACTGATTGGCGTACCAAGTACAGATCTAGATCACTGTATATATTATGTAGTGTCCTTTTTGCATGATGCCACAGTATCATAATGTGTTCATAAAAAAAAAATCTGTCTAAGACTTATCTCTTTAGCCTGGTTTTTATATAAAGCAGCATTAAGTATCTGGCACCCCGCACAGTTTCTAAGTGCAACACCACTGTCATCAAAACAAATCCCAGGTCTGTGACAATTTGCAAGATGCAATGTAGGTGCTGACCACAAACAAAGCTCATCATAACAATGTTGAAAACTTGTATGTTGATGTAAACATATCTGTAACGCTGTGATCCGACCCTCTCACTGAATTTACATAGAGCAGAAACAAGTGATAGCTGAGACAGAGACACCATTCACTTTGTTACAAGACACTGTACCATCAACGTGATTTCAAAGCTGTTGTTTTAAGGTACAAAAGTTACCTTGTCCTATTCTGTCATTGGTTTAATCCACTGTGCCATGGTTTGGCAAGAAGACAAAAGACCCAAGACATACAGGCTGGCAGGTAGGCATAACAAAAAGCAAGGTGTAGTGAACGAAAGCGTTAATAAATAAGAGCAAATCTAAACAAAGTACAAACAAAGCTGACAGTCTTCATTTATTTTGTAAATTTTGTTTTTATATTTATACATATTTGAGCACTTTACTCTTTTACCTTTGTGAGTCTTGCAAAACTGTATTCATTGCTGTCGTCTTTTCCCCTTTTCTTTTGCTCTGTGAAGCACACTGGGCTGCATGTATGAAAGGCATTGAATAAAGTTTATTGAATTGGAGTATAAAATCACAAAAAGAGACAGAAAGAAAGTCACCTTTATTTGATGGATATAAACAAGCTGGCCAACACTCAATAGTAATATTCTGATACAGCACATACAATAGCAAACTGGGGCACTGAGGACAGCCTCCTAGGATTAAAAAACAAAAAACAGTACAGAGTATCCATGCTTCATTCAAAACTTTGACTCAGTCTCGCTTTTTTTTTCTCTCTCTCTAGGGACTTCCTCTGATAAAGTTTTTTTAAATAGATTTTTCTCTTATGCATTCATAACACACACACGCAGACATACTGACACACAAACAAACCCACACCCAGAAAAGCTGCTATGCACAGACACACACACACGCGCGCAAACACTCATCTCTCTTTTCTGAATACGTTTACACAGGCAACCCCAAAAACATGCTGCACTCTCACAAAACTGCACAGGCTGTCTACTAATGGGACACAGTAAGTGAGACACACATCACTCTCAAACACAACATCACACCGTCACGATGCAGATGCAATTAATGAGTGAGGAATGATGCATCATGGGAGATTGTAGCTCACGTTCACACAAGTAATCATTCAGCATGCTGGACACTCACATTGAACTTGTTCCTAGGTTTTTACTGTACAGCTCAAAACATTTACTTATACAAATAGTACAGTCTCAAACTGGCATTTTCAATAAGCTCAAACAATAGAAAAAATAAAGCTCAAAACCTAAATAGATAAATAAATAAAAAGAATAATAAAAAAGTAAACAATAGTTTGTTCTGTCAAACAAAAATGTTTCTGGCATTGGTCACAGTGATTTGTTTTGAAGTTTTCAGCAACGTACGGTAAAAGAAAAAAACAACCTGTAGACGACAACAAAGTGAAAATGTATGACAGGCTTTTCGTATTGTTTCTTGAAGGCCTTTTAAAAAAAATGACTGGTGAATCTACAGGCCTTTCAGCTCTTCCTACACGGCTGCTTCTAGGCACAGATGCAGACTTCTCGACTCACGCTGAGTGCCATGCCACTCATTCACAACCCGGATTAGTCTCCAGTCTAAGCCCAGGAAACCAGCCCCAGCCTCTTTAAGCCTCTGTGTCTCCTAAACCTTTTTTGACACAACGGTTGAGAAGTCGCTCTGCATAGAGAACAGGAGATTATCCTTACATCATCACTTTCAGTTGGCACATTATGTAAAAATCAGCATGCATGGGCACATTGAAATGTTTCATGTTTTCTACCATGTAAATCATATATATGGTGTTTCATGGTAGGAGAACCCCCTACTTCAAGTATTCAGTAGATAAGGACCTGAAAATGGAGGATTCATACTCCGCCCCCCTGATGGTGAAGTGAGAGGATTTTTTGCTCCTCTGTCCGTTTGCATTGTCGTCCCTTTTTTTCTTTTTTTTTTAGAAAAAAAAAATAAATCCAAATCAAGACCTTTCTCTATGTAAACACAAACACCAACATTTCACACAATCTGTTGATTCTTGGTCAGTGACGGGAGCTGTAGAGGTTCACGTATGTAGCGGACAAGATGGCGCGCGGATCGCCTCGGCGTGAGGCGGATGGGGGAGAGGGGGGAGACATTTATATACAACACTCAACACTTGGCCATATCAGGGAGACACACAGGTACCATGAGGGGAGGGAGAGGAAGTGGGGATAGTAACAGTCTAATTCAATTTTCCACTATACTGTAACGACGTGTGTTGGTTTTTTTTTTCTACGTAATCAGCTGTCACGGTCACATATGTCACCACTTCTGTTTACAAGACGACGACGACGACAAACACGCGAAAGAAATGCACCCCGACAGAGTCACTCAAACCTCCACTTGGATGTTGATAGTGATAGTCCTCACTCACGAGTGCAAGTTTTCCTGACCGCTGAGAGCAGCGGACAAGATCCCGATGCTACTTTTGTGAGCTGCAAAATTCAAGACAAGTTTTTTTTTTTTGTTTTTTTTGTTTTTTGTTTTTCGAAGTTGTCGCCACGAGCAAAGTGGCCTTCGACTGAATGTTTTCACATTACGAAAGGAATGTAACAATGTCATAGATAGATTTGGATATACTTCTCTGTTTCCCATAACTGCTCTAAAGCTCTTTATTTTTCTTCTGGGCTGTCCTGTGTTTCCAGACAGGGAATGTTACTCGCTGCTGAGGGGGTTTCGTCTTCTCAAATCAGAGGAAAAATCACACCACTCAACGCTCTAAATAAAGACATCTCTCTGACCTCCAGGAAGTTAGAAAAATAACCATGAAGAAAAAACATATATTATCTCGTCAGTTTGAAACGATTTTCTGACCACGTATAGACACACTCTATAGATTTCTCTCTATATGTATAATATATGCATATCTATTATATATGTGTACAGTTTCATTTCATTGTTTTTTTTTACGAGGCACAGGCCACCTTGTTGAGAAGGAGAAAACAAGTCACTATGTTTTGGGGGAGGTCACACAGACTACTGCTGGAAGAGGAGGAATAACAAGGGAGAGGGGAGCAGGAGCATACTGTAGGTCAGAGACTGGGCTGTCAATGGTACAAATAGACCTGCAGGGAAAACATCTACTGAACATCGCCTCCACTTCATAGTCTATAATGGTATTTATAGTAGCAGTATTCATACAGGGGAATCACCTCTGTGTGGGTCTTAAGGTGATTGTGGCTCATAAAAGCCCCGCCAGGTCAAATTGTATGTACAAAGCAGTCTTTTACAGTTGTTTGTGAAGCCCGTTGTGGGACCGAGTCCCTCTACTGTAAAAGGACTAAAAGATGCTCTTGACCAGGTCTTCTGACACCATTTAGATTGAGCACCAGCAGAAGCACCATTAGTAAAAATTCCTGCAACACGGAGGAGGAGGTGCATAGGTGCATAGTCTCAGAACCTCAAAATAATCTGACCAATGAGTTTCTTCTGACCACTCTCTTGGCTGCTCTGATTGGATGTTTGGATGGTTAATTACACTTTGATTGGGAGGGGGACAACAAAGTCATTCACTCTACGTTGACACCTGCATAGATTGATTTCTTTTCTTTTTTTTTTTGTCTACTTAAAATGAGGTAACATGAAGAGAAACGTCAATGGCAGCCACAGCCTTAAGGCTAAAACACGCCCGAGAGGTGGAGGGCCCTGCTCATGCAGCCAAGGAAACCCCTCGATGCTGCAGGCGAGGCTGAAGGCCGCACTATCAGTTAACTCTAAGCTCTTCCATTTGCAAACAAGAAATGACAACAAAAAAATAACGTCACTCAAATCTGGTATGTGGAACACGCTATTGTGATAGTGAAAGTGACTTTTAGAAATGCTGAACATGAGCTTCTCTCGAAATGTTTGATGTGCGGGGCGAGTCTGAAGACAAGAGAAGAGGTCAGTGTGTGCTACAAAGGGTAAAATAGCTCATCAGCATGAAACAACAGAAGAAGCACGCTGAGGATCATGATAGCCAGGCAGAGGGGTCAGATGTCACCAGGTGGGTCAGCAGGGCAGTGAGGATCAAGAAACCATGACAGAGTTCGCATGGGGGAGCCAACCAGAGCCAGAGGAGTCCGTCAGGCAGGTGAAACGGACAGCAGGACAACCATGATCTCGAATCAGTCAAAGGAAGCAGGATGAGGAGCAAATACTGGGCCGGCAGACAGTCGTAAGATCTCTGCTGGGAGGACCAAGAGGGCGTTGTTGGCCTGAAGAGGTGCAGCGGGCGACAGACAGGTGAGGTGACCTCTGTGTGACCTCCGGTGTGCATGTCCTGATCGCACGTCCTGTCCACAATCGGCAACAAACATTTGTCTTTTTCCTTCCAGCTCAGTCCGTGATCCCATGCAGGAACTAGATGACATCTGCTCCTCTTCACACAAAGAAGAGGTCCCAGGTCACCTTTGACAGAAAACGAAGAAAACTGTGTGAGGTGCAGTTTTGGAAATCTATCTGAAATGACTAAATACATGTATTTTTGGGTGATCTGATGACATGTGTGAACTTACCTGCCCAACTGTCAATCTCCCCACATGACCTGCGCACCTGAGTGCCCCCTCCTCTTCCCCCGGAAAAAGAAAACAAAAGGTCCCATTGCTGAGTGTTGATTGAGTGGAGGTAATAAATGTTTGGTCGGGTAGTGTTTCAACATCATGGCTTGGCTGTGCTCCTCCAGTAGTGACTGAATCATCTGAGTGCGAGAGATAACAAAATACAGAAATCCCGACGTCACACGGCTTTTCCCTTTGTTCCAAAAATACAGCAGAAACCACAGGCGATGAGGAAAAACTGAGAAAGTGGGAATGTCTCAAGTATATCTCACCCCTCAAAACAACATTAGAGCTTTGGTTGTCACAGCAAGGATTATGCCCAAATGCCCTCGTCATCATCCTGTTGTTGACATCGTTTGGGTGCCAGCAGCAGCGAGATACATGAAAAGGAGAAAGCATACAGAAAGTGGAGTGAGTGTTGTGATCAAAAGACACCAGCAGGCTATTTGATAGACAAATGAGCACGCATAAAAGTACAAGTAAGCATTGGAGAACGTACTGATGTGTGAAGTCATTACAGTACTGCTTGTGATTCGAATTGTGTGGATTTACACTAAGCAGGAGTCTCGTTTTCTACAGCTGTTTTTCCCTGAGTTGGATCCTTAAGGACTGGCTGGTGTCGTATTTCGATTTTGTTTTTTTTGTCACAGTGCAAGTTTTACTCAACATTCAGATTAAATTAATACCCACTTTTTGTGAAAGACTATCAGTTTTCTCAGCAAATGTTGTGCTTGACTTCTTACAATCTGTCAGGTTTTCTTCACTCGATATAGTCTTTAGTCATCATAAGTCATTAATGGGTAGATAATAATTACTAAATTAAGGAAAAAAAGTTCATTTAAAGCAGCTACCTTTTCTAAGAAGTTTTTAGAACACCTGAAGAAGTAAGCAAGAAAGCCTTTATAGGAGACATATTCTGCTAATTTTCAAGTGCATAGCTTTATTTGGGTTACTACGAAAATAGGTTTACATGCTTTAATGCTCAAAAATACATCTTCCCAATAACAACAACAAAAATGACATGGCAGACATCTTACCTGGTCTGGGGCAGGGCGGTGACCAGCATGTGGGGGTCCTCGGGTCGGCCCTCCACGATGATGGGGCGACGGGTGGCGTGGATGTTGGGCGTGGTGCGGGTGCTGTGGGTGCTGTGGGTGTTGTGGGTGCTGAGGGTGCTGAGGGTGTTGAGGGTGTTGAGGATGCTGGGGGTGTGGATGTTGGGGGTGGGGTCCTTGCTGTGGAGGGCCATGTGGGTGCTGAGGGTGAGGGTGCTGCGGAGGGGGATGTCCGTGTGGGTGCTGTGGCTGTGGGGGATGCTGCGGGTGCTGTTGGTGAGGGTGTTGGGGCTGTGGGGGGCGTGGGTGCTGTTGGTGTTGTTGAGGTGGCTGGGGGTGCTGAGGGTGCTGCTGGGGGTGCTGCTGGGGGTGCTGCTGGGGGTGCTGTGGGTGAGGGGGGTGAGGGTACTGGGGTTGCGGCTGTTGCGGATGCGGGTGCTGTGGTGGGGCCTGCGGGTGCTGTTGGTGCTGTGGGTGTTGTGGATGTACGCCGTGTGGATATGGAGTCTGCTGGGCGTGGGGGGCGTGGGGAGCGTGGGGAGTGTGGGGAGTGTGGGGAGCGTGGGGAGCGTGCGGGTACTGGGGCTGGGCCTGAGGCTGGGCGTGGGGGGGCTGAGGCTGGGGGTGGTGAGGACCGTGTGGGTGATATTGCTCATCTTCGTAGTTGTCAGCTATCAGCTTCATTCTGCTTTGTGTCTGTAGGAAGAGGGAAGTGGTCAGTGTGTGAGCTCTGCAGCCGTTTAAAAGAACATTATTCCCTCAGAATGAGCATCAAATGAGTATGAGCGGACACATTTTCAGCGTATGTTGGTGGACATAAAACACAGAAACACTACACAGCGTAACACAATCTAGAACAATAACCATGCAACCAACACTGACGCTCATAAAGTTGTTTTCTCTCTCAAACTTCTGTCTTCTGTCAGAGTGTGTCAGCTGTTAACAGCGAGTCATCGAGGCTGGTAATGTTTTCACCTTGCGGATTTGTGTGTGTGTGTGTGTGTGTTTGTGTGTGTGTGTATCACAAATTATACACGCGTATGGTGCATTGAAACACTTGACATAAGAGAAGTGACTGTGGTGAAATAGGGGCACTGTAGTATGTGTAATTTCTTATATTTCAATGGCGATCTGGTGAAATGGTGAGTCTGTTGGTGCCCATCGCAATAATCCCCAGGGGACCCTTCCAGCCAGTGTCCATCACCATTGTGTGAAAAATGTATGAAAATAAAACCCTTTTTTGTATTTCCAAAGTAATATAAATATAAATTAATAATGAAACAACTTCAGTGTTTTCTCATTGTAATTAACTGAAACAAAACAACCCACCTGTGGTTGTCAAAACATAAGCAGTGATATGGAGGCAGCAGTAGCGTATGGTATTGTGCCTTAATGGGAGGTTTTGAAGGGTGTTTATAGTTCTCACTGCAACATATTCCAGTATAAGTGGCCAGTGGGGGCCCCTTTTGTTGTGTTGGCATGTAGTATTATTAGTGTATTATATTACTGACTAAATCAGTTCAGTTTCCCCAGATTCTCATATGTCATGTGTTCCGTTGCACCATACACACCGATTTGGTGCCACAGCTCGTGTGATCCCATCGCAAGTTGGTCTCTGGTTCATCTCTAGTCATTTTTTAAGGTTGTTGTGATTTTGTCAATAAAATACACCATTACAGGAAAACTTCTAAATATTATGAAGTTAGGCCACTCAAGACAAAAGATGCAGTATACAGGCAATAATGGGAGATCATGGGAAATGTTGTCTTCGTCATCAAGACCACCACTGCTGATGAAAATCTATCTACATGGCTGAGGCAGAAGTGTTCACGGGCCTGGTCATTTACTAAAGTGTTATTCACGTTAGGCATAGTCACATCAGACAACTTCCCTCCCAAAATAGAGAGTACAATTACGGATTTCTCTTGGTTTGAACACTGTTAATGTAATAACACTGTATTATGTAAATACAAAGCGCAACAAAGATCTAACATTTTTCGACATTCATTGAAAGCAGAAATTAAACATACTGTATCTTTATATTTACATTATAAATCTAATATCATGAACTTCATATTTATGCCATACTATTGCTGCCAAAGTGCCTGGTTCCGTAGCTACGACCCTGAGACTTTGATTCAAGAGAGACTCAAGTAAAAAAAAAAAATAGACTTGAGACTTCACTTGATTTACTTACTTGAGACTTGACTCCTTGAAGACCTGACATGACTTGAGGCTTGAAAGCAAAAACATTTAAGACTCAAGTTTTGAGCTGGTAAACACACCTTGTACACTGCATTGTTAGGCCTATGCACTGAATGGATCTGACCTGAACTATGCAAATGAACAGAGCTTTGATAGGAACGTATCAAAGCTGATGTGAAATGTCATGTTCATGGCGACAAAGGAGTTGCAACCGACTTGCAACTTGCTCATGAAAACTTGTAACTTGACTCGAACCTGTTGTGGAATGACTCAAGACTTGACTTGCACAAAAGTTTAAAAAAAAAATAACAACAACCTCTGACTCATTCTGTAAACTGAGATGCTGCATTTGGGAAAAGTGCCAAAACTGAACTTAGCAGAAAGAATCAGTGGCCATGCGTGTGTGCGACTCCCTGTGGATGAGATGAAGAAAGTGGCTGGTTGCCTTGTGCAGCTATATGTTTAATCTTTTATCAACGGTAACTTTGCAACCAGCTACAGTGCAGACAACATTTTATTATGACGTGCCGCAGTACTCACGTGTTGTTTGAGCTGGTGCATCAGTTTGTCCCGCTCCCTCTTGAGGGCCATCACCTCCTCCTGGGTCTTCTTTTTATTGGAGGCAGACAGTTCCAGCAGTGCAATATTAGCATCTTTCTCGCTGATGGCTGCCAGCAGAGCTTGTTGTCTGAAGAAGAAAAACAACGTTATGGCATCAGCACTTACCTTCTATAAAATAGAAGTAATGTTAAATAAATGGTGTATAGGGAAGCCATTCCATGAGGCGCTTTTACCTCAAAGAATATAAATCAAACTGCATCAATTTAATGCAAACGCATAAATGTCAAATGCTGTTAAAGTTAAACGTCTTATGGTTGGGATCCACCTTCAGGAGGACCCGATTGCTTTATTATCCTCTAAAGGACACTTTGAGATTAGCCTCACAACTCTGGTTACATTTGTCATCCACCCGTCTTGCTCTGAGATTTAAAGGAATGCTTTCACATTTTTGGGAAAACACAGGGGAAGGAGAGAAGATTGACACCAATCTTACACAGTTACAAGTGAAGCTGAGGCCAGCAGTCAGTTATCTTTGCATGCTGTAGCTCCATACAGGAGGAAACAGCTCACTTGTTTAATCTGTATTTAGAAGTCATTTTGGTGGAAAGTTTAGGGACTACACTGAAGAGATGTGAAACTGTCTGCTGCTGTCTTTGTGAGGCTAGTATGACAAATGTCCCGATGGCACTAACTTCATCTCCAGGATCTCCTCCAGCTGTTTCCTGCGCTCTTGTCTCATGTTGGTGAGGTGGGTGTCCCTCTCCTGCAGTGACTGCTGTGTGGAGGAGAGACGCTGCTTGGTGGAATCCAGCTCCTGCCTCGTCCTCTCCAGCGTGTTCATCAGCTCCTCCAGCTGAGAGACAAGGAGCATTAGATGGGAACACACAGCAAAATACCCAGCTGTCACCAGAAATACACTATCTAGTGATATATGTATGTTATATCTCAAGTTAAACATATCAGTATATACTACCAGTGAATTATCAAAATGTGCATTTACCATCATTTGTCACATATTCTCAGACAGACAATATATTGGGCATGTACTGTCAAATACATGTGGACTGTTCCATACTCTATATTGAAATGAATTCTTAGAGGTGCAATCATAAGAATTTTAGTTTGAAATATCTAAAAATTAACAGACATTATCAAGAGAATGTGAAGAAATACAGTTTTGAAAATACGTATATATTTTTGTTTAGGATCCGAATGAAGGGATGGATCCAGGAATGTTTTCTCACATCACATCGAATCACATCTCACTGACTGTATGTATGTCTTAAGAGTAAATCCGCACCTTTACGTGGTGTCCACCGTCCATGGAGCCATCCTTACGAGGGTCTTGTCCTAAGCCTTTCTTGTCCCCTTGTGGACCCAGTTTGATATTTGAACCCTTCTTAGTCTGGTCTTTGCCTCCTTGCCTGTAAAACGAGACAAAATGTAAGACTTATTCCGTTCCAATCATTTCCCGTTCTGTAGTTAGTGAAGCGTTTCACTATTAGGAAATGCAAAAACATTCTCCAGACAATAGTGTCATATAAAAAAGCAGGTACGTGTGTGAGTAGGGTACCATATGTAGCTTCGCATATGTCACAACATAAAACAAGCACAAGTGCATCGTGGTGGACAATAATGTCAGATGCATTTTGAGTTAGTCTTGTTTCAAAATGGTACCAATCGTTAGATCACAGGACTGCAACAAGACATGAGCATCACAGATGGGTTGAGAGTTTCATGTTCACATGACACTGCTGAGATGACTCACAGGTTTAGGCACCAGAGTTAGGATGGAAAAGGGCAGAGAAGGGTGCACTATGGGGGGGAGGGGGCACAACTTACCTGGGAGCTAGACTGAAGATTGGTAAAGAAAAAGGTTGAAGAGAAGGGGATGACACGACAAGTGGAGGAGACATTGGAAGCAGGAGACGAGAGCACACAAAGAAAAATTAAAACAAAATTAAAAAAAAAAAAAGGAATAAAGAGACAAACATTAGAACCAGAACGTAAAGAAACAACCACAAGAAAACAATACAGAGGACCGAGAGGAGATCACAGTGTGTTCATTTTCAAACAACATGGGAGGTTTACAAAGGCGCCTGTGACAGCCGCTGCTCTGCAGCCTGGCACAGCTAATGCAGGATGCACCTTCTCTGAAAACATTGAACCGTGTGCATCTGCTGCCAAGCCTGGGAGTGGCAGACATGCAGTCAGACAGGCAAAAATCAGCCGGGCAAAAGGAAGAGAGGGAAGAGGACAGGTCTTAGTGCCGAGCAAAAGGAGGGAAAGCCAACAGTGGTTTGACCAAGAGAAGGAGTGAGCTGGTGAGAGAATCAGTTATGGATGCAGGGTTATTCAGACAGAAGAGACCCGACTGAATTGACACACTTCAGGACCGAGGGTTCAGTCCAGACCCTACCTACTACAGCACCTCACTTACTGAGCGCGTGTAGACCTGGAGCACAGCTGTTCTATTCATGCAGGCCACTAGGCTGATCATTTCCCTTAGTGTCTGGTAGATCAAGCTAGGCAGGGCAGGGCAGGGCGGGGGCAGTTTGGGAGGGAGAGCAGGAGAGTGGGCACCGGGAAAGATCACTAGAGAAGAGAGGGGCTGTCGGGCGATGTTAACGGGATGATGTGAAGATGCAAGGGTGACTGAGAGTTACAGGGGTTGGGGGAGGAGGGTGAAGTGGGCAGATGGGTGGATGGAATGAGCAGGGGAAGCGTGCTCATGGCAGGAAGAGGCCTCAGCTCTAAGAAAATAGACTTCCTACATAAGCTACAACAAACAGCCAACACCACAAAAATACACAAAATGTGTGTGTGTGTGTGTGTGTGTGTGTGTGTGTGTGTCTGTGTGTGTGTGTGTGTGTGTCTGCAAATATATATATTTCAACAAAGGACACAGAGAGACAAAAACCACAGTATAGTTAACTAAAATGGATGAAAGAAGCACAGGATCACACCAAGTCCACTAATAATTACTAGAGTGTGCTAATAATACAATTATACATGTATAGTGTAGTATTTACAGTATGACTTAGCATCAATTATCTCTATAAAGTGCAAAATTAAGGGCCCATTTTGAGAGGGGCAATTACCACTAGGGGTGGGAATCACGGAGTAACTCATGATACGATAATATCACAATGTGTTACCAAAGATAAGAAAGCTGACACGATTCCGCGAGACAATAATCTACAATACATCACAATATCTTTGTAACTGAAGAACCTCTATGAGGTCTCATAATGTGACAAGTGAACCGCATCAATGCACAGGAAAGTGCATTGAGTCCGGATTTTGATGATGATTTCTAGTTGAAAACTGGGCGAGATGCAATCTGAACGTCTAAGGAGCCTTTTCGCCCCTTTTTTCTTACACATTAACGTGTCACAACACAAAAATTTTGGGTTAGGGTTAGTTTTGATAACAGCTTTATACATTTATGTAAAATAGGATACTGCCCTTTCTGCAGGTAGCCTACGACTTGAGGAGCAAACTTTACAAACTGAGGAATAAAAACAAGGCTTCACCCACTCAAAATGTAGCGGCCGCAGTGGATGAACAGGTAAAGAGGCCTGTCGTCGATCAGAAGTTTGCCAGTTTGATCCCCAACTTTTCAATTAAATTTGTTATTACTTTAAAATGACATTATCAACTATACCGTGCTGAAGAGGGCGCATCAGCAGACTGTGGCTGGTGACTCTTCTCAGAGCAGCTGCACGTTTAAAAAATATATTGATATTTGGCACCAGCGTATCGATAATCATATCTCAAGAGAAACTAACACGATGTGCAGCTGTACCAAAATTTTGCCCCACCCCCACTTACAACTATGATCATTTTTCAGTGTAAATTGTGAAGTTTGGTTACTAGTTTGCTGAATCCTTGGTGTGATTGGTTAAAGCGTGTGACTTTCCCGTGCTTCTCTCTAGAAACAGACCACAATAGAAATTCCCAGAACTCAGGGAATTCAAGGACTAGCACAGAATATATGGCCGCATGGACATATATTGCAAAGCCATGACCTGAAGTTCTAGCCTTCAACTGTAAAGGCTGAACTTCACATGTCTTTATGAAGACACACAGCATTTGGACCACATGTACAATTAAATCACGGCAAAGTGCCTTAATTTGCAGGTTTATAATTGCAATGTGAATCTTTGCCATCTTAATTTCCCATTCTGTAAGTGCAGAGATAAATAGCTGTTAATGCTGGTTGCCACATGCAGTTTGAAAGAAATAAACATGCAGCGTAAACTTACTCGTACACACACACACTCACTCTCACACAGGCTGATCGAAAGGCATTCATGGCACACGAGCACATGCCAAAGAAATCAAAGCAGACATCGATCCAGGGATCTTTGTATCATGTGTGCGGCTACAGCGACAACACCACAGACTACAAACAGGACCCTGTAACTGTGATACAAAGATCTGTGAATCCTTCAGACAGCAGGCAGACCCAGGCACACGGGTGAAACCAGATGCAGTTGAAGCAGTCGCAGTCGGAGACTATAACCACGCAGCCGAGCTGAAGTGCCAGGGCAGAGCACTCACTTTCCCAGGAAATCCCACACCATGCCCCCTATCTGCTGGGGAGCAGCGGACACAGAAGGGAGCGGGTCAAGGGGAGCTCTGCCACCGGGACGAGGGGCGGGGCGAGGGGCAGAGGGAGGGGGGCTGGTGTCGGGGATGTGGTGGGGGGGGACGACATAACAGAGGAAGATTTGTGTAGGAGATTGAAAGGAGGATTTAAAATTTAAGAAGGGGAAAATAGAAGGAGGTGCAAGACCGAGAGTGACAGTGATCGATGGAGGAGGGTGAGGAGAGGGAGAGGTGGGCATGAAGCAAGGGGTAGACAGAGGAGCGGGACAGAAAAAAGTGGGTAAAGATGGCGAAAAAAAGGACAAGAACACTCAATTAATTAAACACCACAAAAAAAAATTAGCATGACACTGAAACAAGATGCCCCCTATCACTAGCTGGGAAGGAGAATTAGAGCTGGTTTTAATACTAAATGGTGGAAGTTGGACTCTATAAGCGGCAGGGGAGAAGAGGCAGTGAGTGGTCCTCACGCAGTCCGAGCAATCTTTGTCTCCGTCTCATCACTTTAAATTCCTGTCCGCGTGAAAGACAACGGTCTCCTCCTTCAGACGAGCGAAAGCCAAAAGCTTCCAGTGTGGAGACTCGTACGGCACTGAGAGGTGAGCCAAGAGCTGATGAGGCCACCAGCTTTATTTATTTGCTCCATTAACTGAAATCAGTTTGACCTCTTCCATTACTGGGTGAGTGAGCGGCACTTTGTGCAAAGTGTCACAGCTTTACAGAGAGCAATGCAAGTGCTGTCTACCGACAGGCGTATTTCTGATAGTATTTTACACAATCATGACTGGATCCAGTTCGGAACACTGGGCTGACACTACCTCATGACCCCACACTTACAAAAACACCAGGAACATTGCAGCACATACTATATACATACACACAATCCACATGGGAGTTCAGTCAACAGACAAGGTGCTGTTTGAACTTTGATTTGACTGTATTGTTTAGGATTATAACATTAAAGGGTGAGTTCAACCAAGTAACAAAGAAAATGATTTGTGTGGAGGTGAATGAGAATTTCTATCGGGCATTACGGACTAGACTGAAGCTTTGAAGCTTCATTCCTAAAATTTGAACGATGTACAGCCTTTTTCCTCTTTTTTTTCTTTGCATGTCTGTACAGTATCTCTGTACAGTTGCTGACAAAGATTAGGCTAACATTATCAGTATCACACTTTAGCCGTAGCTGCCTAGAATAAAAAGTCTCTGACTCATGTGATCCAGACATTTCCATTAACTCCTGAGCGTCGAGTTCAAAAGCAAAAAACCCCAAAACATACTGAAATAGACGAATGCAATGCTTTCCAAAATCCACAACATCAATAAAATATGCTGCTTCAATCCATATTTGTTGTTGTTGTTTAGCCTTTAAAGAAGAAGGTTCATTCAAGAACCTAAATAGAAGCTCCAAATAGAATGAAAATGCCACTTAATACAGCCCTGTGCTTTTTTATGATGCCCACAGAAAACTAGAAATCTCAGAGACCACACTTCAAAACTTAAGCAGATAAAACCAGAATACTGGCTATCTCCACAGCAGTAGGGGTAATAAAAAAGATCTAAGTGAGTCACTTTGATGAATGGGACCTTTTAAAACACATTTTTTGATCTATCTCTTCATGTATGCATGTGTAACAACAGGAAGAGGAGGAAAAGAGGAATTGTAAACGCTACACTTCTGTCTATGTATACTAATGAATAAATATACTAAAAATGCTCCAAGCAAAATTTACAGTTGTACAGTTTCATAAAGAATAGCTACAGTGTAAGTACAATAAAGACAAAAGACAAAGATCCCCGTGTGCACAGTTACGTTCAGGAACATGATCATTAGCCATGCAGACTGGCAGGTTTAATGCCACTCCAGAGGAGGACAGACTTTGTTGTGTGAACGAGGTGAGACTGAAAATGAGGTGGATTTTTTTGCTCTGCTGGCCTGTCGACAAGGACATAAGGGATGAACTGTTCAATAAAATGTCCTCCGTTTATGCTGATTTCTTTTGGCTGCATGATTATAAAGAACTTGAGTCGTGCTTCAGGACGAGAGCCTTTCATGTAGCAGACTTCGTCTGTCAAGCTTGGGAAAGATGGCCGAATATCCAGTTTGAGACCAAGCTGCAAACTAATCTGTGATGGTGTAATGAATTAAAATGTTTGCTCGCAGGAACTGTACTTGCGGTGTCTTGTAAACCCGAGAGGGATAACTTATATTTATGAATTATTAACAACAACAATTTGAAAAACATGTTGCACAGCAGCAGATAACGATCTTGAATACCAACATAGTACAGCAAAGGGATGAAGAGGGAGAGAAATTCCCCAGACTCCACTATAAAATTGCTCAGTTTTGTGAGTTTTTGAGTTAGAAGGAACATTTTAAACTTTGTTGCCTATGACGGAATCTTAATTGTTTTTTTACTTGTTATAATATGTTGTCAGAATATGTCATTCTAGCAACAGCAAACAACAAAATGGAGTAATTACTGAATGGCTGATTGAATTACCTTTCCAGCTCAGCGATCTTCTTGTCCTTGTCATTCTTTTCGGTCTCCACCTCCCGCAGGATGTCAAGGAGTCTCTCCACCTCCGTCTGAGCCTTGTTGGTCTCATCCTTGTAGTAGCTCACCTCCTTCTCCAGCAGCTTCACACGGTCCACGTACTCCGGGTTCCCTCTGGAGCCGGACTGCTGCTCCACCTCGTGGGCCTTCTGCATCCACGTGCCGGGAGAGGACACCGACAGACAAACGCGCACACATGCACACAACCAGAGACACACTCAGTCAACGTCATCATGTCATGGCAGTCGTTCAGTTAACAGCACAGGGTGTTTTACTGCTGATGGAAGAGAGATACACACAGTACATTGCAGTCCATCAGTGTCTTATATTAACTATTCCCCTCTCTTTCTCTCAGGGAAGAAAGCAGAGTGAAATGTTGTGGACGAGGGCGTCATTACTGGTGCCGCCTCATTAGCTTAAACAGAGCTATTATTTAGCTCCATTTAACAGCCCTCTGAGACTCCCAGACACTTGGTGAGTATGCAGAATACAGGACTGTGTGTGAGTGTGTGTGTTTGTGTTTGTGTTTGTGTCTGGACATTAACAGGCAAAAAAAACAGTAACAGTACTTGGCAGTAAAAAGCTAGATCATGATTCTGTCCCTCACGAGCTAATAAGAGCTCAGAGCGGACTCATCTCGCCATCGCTGCAACAGTTTGTAACTCTCCATGAAGCACATTACAGTGGAACACATCACCCTCGAGACAATATGCAGCCACACATGTCAACACAGGTCGCAGAGGTGCAGGAGTTATACAGAGCCAGAGAGCATCCACCCAAACACTGCAGTGATCTCCAACCAACGGCCGGTACCTCAGCTAACCGCACCACCACACTGAGACGAGAGGGAAGCGTGGCAACACTGACAGAGACAACATGCAACAGAGGTCGACCATGTCATGCAAACCCAACGAAGCTGCACAGTCTTTGTGATTGTCAGTCAAAAGAATGTAGAAACAGAAGCAACGGGGGAACCGAGTCGATCTGTCGGCTGACGGGTGGTTTCATATTTCAAGCATGAGGAGCGATGTTCCATACAGCCTCACAGGCCTTACATCTATATGGTTTTTTTTATGCGTTTGAGGATTGTAGGAACTCTACTTTATGTTATTCTCCTGATTCCTTTCTGTATTGATTCATCCTCCCTTTTGTGATGTATTACATTTTTTAATGAAAGCATCATGAAAAATCCACCACCTCAGTGTAATTAAACCTATTCTGCACCAGCAGATTTGACAGAAAGCTTCACAAAATTGCAAGCAAACACTTGCAGAAAACATTTATTTTCTGGTGTTTGGGTACTAGACCATCATCAGGCAAATGGATTTGTCAGTGTGCGGGAGTTTGTTTGCAACTGTTTGGTCTACTCGTCCCTCTCCTACTCGACCAGCTCGCGATTTAGATGTGCCAAGTATTTTGGTACTTTGGTATCAGCTATAAAAGTCGATATCAGTGCATCCCTTGAAACAACATACAGTCTTGACTTGGACATTTACTGGGATCCTAAAATATACTGAATACAAGCCCTATGAAAGATAAATCAATGCAAAAGGAAAAAAAAATGTGTTTAAATTATTTTTTTCTATTGGAATGGATTTTGGGGGGCTTTGATTCTCTGCACCTCGAAAATACAAATGGTGTGCATGTTGCCTTCGACTCATCTGAAACTCAAAGTTAACCTCAGGCCATGTGAGTCATTCTGAGCTGCCCTCACCATGTGTCGCTGCATGACAAAACACAGTTGAAAGCTCTGGGATATCCTGCACTCAACATCTGCGCTGATGGAGTCGACTAGATCCGCAAACGCATATTAGTCAGGAAGCTCTCTGTTTATTTTTCGATTTTCCAAGGGACGTCAACAACCGGCTCAGAACAAAATGCCTGCAAAACGAAATGTGTAACATAGCGTCGAGCGTCACATCAAATTATGGCTAAACGGCCGACTAAAATGTGTTTCTGAAAGAGTTTTGAGAGTTTTTGACAGTCTATCAAACTTGATAGACCTACGACCAATCAACGCAGGGGAAGTGGCGCTCCACCGTCCGTTATAGAATAAAAACCCATTATTAGAGAAACTGTTGTGAGTGGCAAGACACAGGCCAGGTCTCTGAATTGGAGAGCGACCAGACGTATCTGCCAGAGCAAATGAAACGTGTGCTTGCAGATCCGTCTGGTTCGGTGTTTTGGTGATGGAAACCGTCGTCAGTTCTTGCATTGAGCGTGCAGATCTTTGTGCGCAGGCAGAGGAAAATCTCACTGCAGTTAAACAAACGAACCACAGATAAACCAACTACAGAGCCACAGTTCAAAAAAGTTACAAATAAACAGATTCACTGCGTAGCGTTCAACTCCCACTGACCAAATAAAGTGAACTTAAAAATATTGTATATGCAGCACCAGTTTCACCACGTGTCACAAACAACAAACAGTAGCATAATGAGACTCTGAGTGCAGCATAAAGCCCATTATACCAGTACAGTGCGATGACCAACATGCATCTGGGTGGGTCGGTGGGTGAAAGCAGAACCTGTGCTGAGGAGGGGGGGGGGGCCGGCATGATCACCATCTAGCATGTTTCAAAAGAAGTTATCAGTGTCCTCATGCTTTCAATATGTGCCCAGGAGGAGAGCTCAAGAGAGGGACTTACAGGATTGTTCATGTGACTGAATAGCTGCTCAGCTTGCTACATTGCAAACGGAGGGAGGGGTCGAGGAAGGGAGTGGGGAAACCCGGGAGGGTAAAGTGTTAGGGTTTGGTTGGAGCCAGAGGAGAGAAGAGCAGGATGAGACATGTTACAGTACATGTTTAACAGGGCAGTAACATAGCCTCAGTAAAGCAGATGTTGTTACACATTTAAGGCAACACATCACAGACAAATGCAGAGGGAACAGACACGGGAACAGTCTGAGGATTATGGAGGGGCGGGGGGTAGTTGATGGACTGACCGCTCCCTACAGCGGCCTGAACAAAGCAGTGCAGCCTATTACAGGAGAGAGCATGATGGCAGCATCGTCCTCGTACGAGGCCGGTTCAGTGATACTTACAGGGGTTTGCTTTTTTCTTTCAAACACGGAATTAGCTGGACGAAGGATTTTTCACAGTTTTCATATAAAGCAGGTGAACTAAATGGAGCATTCAACCAAACTCTTTTCATACTGAGAATAAAAGTATAATTGAGTATTTGTGAAGTCTCTAAAAAGCGCTCCCTGGGCTCGCAGCGAGCTAATTCGTTCCTTCACACGAGACACACAGCTCTGGTGTTTTATCTACAGCTCTGTTCAGCTAACACAAGGACATCTCTACAGTCTTCATTCAGGGCAGCGCTCCACAGTCCAGTCAAAGTCAGAGCAGTCATTGTAACTAAACCATTATATTTTTCCTCTGGACCTCTTGAAATCATCTGAGGACCTCCCTGATCTGTATGTTTGAAAAGTTTTCTATTCCTTCAGTTTATTTTGTTACTTTCCTATTCTATTTGTTTATCCATTTTTCCCTACGGCCTAGTAGTTAGAGAACCATGGATAAAACTTGAAACTGTTGATTCAAGACTGAAGGTTCACTCAGTTGTTATGGTATTGTTCTAGCTTAGGTGTTTAGATTTCAAATGCAGATCATGTCATTCAATCGGCTCCAGAACTGCTTCTAAATGGAACTAGTAGTCAGATTGTAATGCAACACAACGGCACATTTGTATGAACAGGTATTCACTATGGTAGACCGCTCTGGCATCATGTCAGGACTCAGACATGCCTCACAAAGACTACAGCCCATAACTAACTTGCGTGAGAGGAGATGCATCTGCATAAATCCAAGTGACAGGAGTCTGTATTTGTCGTTCAAAAAGGGAAACCAGGATCTCTGAACTACGGGTGTAATCGAGGATCTGTCTGATGTAAAAGTTGTACATGACACTGGCAAAAAGGCAGAAGATGAAACAGCGCTAACTGGGTGAAATCATGGCTACTACAGTGACAGGCTTAAGGGGGTTTCCCTGATCCGCTCAGCTGAACAGCCAATCGGGCTGATATCTCTCATCGACCTGCTCTACACGCTCAATCGGCCAGAGGCCACCTACAAGGGTTGACTGATGCCAACAGTGCAGGACACACTGAACTTTACTGGACCGTGGAGGCTTTTTTTGCTCTGAATAGGACTGAGAACATTTCCATCCTTAAAGGTGCAATTTGTAAGATAACTGATTGTTGAGTATCAATGCCCAGTTGTTAGATACCAATGCTTTGGGTTGGTGGGCGGGCCCACACCAGCCCAAAGTGTGACCCAAAGCATCTGTGTTAGAGGATCTGGGAATGAGACACAAAAATCAACTTTCTCCAGAATCGCTTTTTACACTGCCACAAAGCTGTTGACAGAATGATGGAACTTTGAGTCCAAAATACAAAAAGGAGGGAAGACTGCTACATTGTACAGTAGAACCGCTGTATAAATGTTGTGTTTGAGGGTTGTAGGTACTGTTATAAGAACCCTTCGAATCATTTGCTGATTTTCTGAGTTGTTGTTGTCTACGTCGACACCAAAATAAACTGCACATCTACATACAAAATACACATGCAGGCTCAAAATGACTAATTGTATGTTTCTCCGAATCCAAATCAAATCTACACATCGTCCTGAGCTCATATGAGTGATTCCGCACTGTGTCGAGCACACCTACCTTCTGCAACTGCGTCTCCAACTTACTACACTCCTCTTTTTTCTGCTCGATGGCGATCTCCAGGGACTTGAGCTTCGAATCCTTTTTGAGGCCAGAGGATGCCAGCGACGAAGCGTGCTCCTTTAGATCGATGAGATTTGACTGCAGGTGGACAGACAGCAGGTTCAAACCAGGAGGGCTAAGTAGGCCAGAGTGCCAGAGGCAGCGGCATGAATGTCACTTAAAAGCCTAGCGACAGAAAGAGCTACAAGACACGGCGCACTGTGCAGCACACTAGAGTAGAGAAACATAAAGGCGCTGCATGTGTGACAATACGCAGTCATGTGGACACGTCCCTACACCCTCGCACAAAAAGAAAGTCTCTTTGCTCTCCATGCACACTCACTGACCTCCTTCTCTGTTAACTCTATCTGCAGGGTGTTGACTTTCTCCTTCAGATCCTTGTTCTCCTTCTTGTAGGAGTCCACTTCTTCCAGACGTTCTCTGTCTTCCCTCTCCCTTTGGTCCTTTAAACGCTCTATGATCCTCTCCTAACACCCAGACACACACACACACACACACACATACAAAAACAGAATTAGAAGTATTACACTTAAAGGATGCTCTGAAGAGTTCACTTTAAGTTTGAGTTTTGCTGAGTGGCAGCAACGACACGAAGCGTAAGATTAAGCTTTAAGAGCAGCACTTCAGGTGGCTTCTTTGAGTTTTAAGACATTTCAAAAACCAAAGGTTTAAGTTTGCAACCAGAAGTAAGAGTAAAGGATTATAACTTCTATCTGCCTCAAGGGGAAGAAATATGCTTCTTAGCTTTGTTGCTGAGAGTTAGACGGGCAGATTGATACCAAACATGTCTGTACACTGCAGCAACGTTAGGGAAAGATAATGATTTGGGTTAAAATTACTGCTTTTGTGAGTCTAGGGTTACCATCTAGACATGACTTGCTGCGTTGCTGCTGGCTGTGGCTTTATATGCTTCACATGGCTGCAAGAAAGCAGTACGTTTATTTTCCAAAATCTTGAATTATTCCCTTAAAGCAACATTATGTAAAAACTGGCATGTTGTGCAATTTGGCGCCCCCCACAGTTCCTGAGTGCAACACCACGGCCGAAAATACAAATCCCAGGTCTGTGACACTTTGTCAGACGTAACGTAGGCGCTGACTACAAACAAAACTCATTTTGTCACAACTAGTTATGTGTTGAAAACTTGTATGTCGAAGTTAACATTTCTGTAACACTGTGATCCTGCCCTCTCACTGAAGTTACATAGTGCAGAAACAAGTGATGGAGGGGTGGAGTGGCGGTGACGGAGACACCCTTCACCCTGTTACAAGACACTGCATCATCAAAATGATTTTGGAGCTGTTATTTTAAGGTCAAAAAGTTACATAACGTTGCTTTAAATCCAAAAGTTCAATTCAAGCAGATTGCTACATGAACAGGTCCTGATTATGAACCTTTATTTGTGTCAGTGGGACAGACGCTGACTGTGCGCTTTCGTTACAATAACCTTAAGGATAATGTTTCAGTCAAGCAGCGGATGTTCACACTCGTGTCCGCCCGAATGTCAATGTGACGCAGCACACCTTCTCTGACAGCGCCTCCTCCAGGGTGGCCAGGGCAGTGTCTGTGTTACTGGAGTCGGTCTGCAGGGACTTGACCCTGTCCTTCAGGTTCCCCAGCTGCTTGTCTTTGTCCCGCAGCTGCTCCTGCAGGTTCTCAATCTGACGCAGGGAGGAGGAGGCAGAGAAGTAGAGGTGAATAACACGACATGTTGTAATAGCTGGACTTTAGAAAAGTCTTTGAAGATTAATACCGGCTACAGACAACGTCATGTTCGTAGCTTGAAATGTGCTGAGGCTTTACAACAAAGCAGTTTCAAGGGGAAGCTGTAAGACTTTCAAGAGGAGTTTGAGAAGTAGATTAAGAGTTGAAGGGATTATAAATCAAGCTGGCATCAGTGAGCAAACACAAAAATTGTGCATTGAGACAAATTTTTAAAACTATTAAGCGAAGCAAAATAACCACATCATAAGAAAACAAAGATCCGGGAATCACAAGAGGTGACAAGGAGAGATAAAAGTGGACAGATGAGGGTGAGACGGTGTTATAGAACGACAGAGGAGGAAAAAAAGCAGAGGGAACGGGTGAGCAGGTCAGGGTGAGTAACACTGTGAGTATTTATAGCACACACACACACACACACACACACACACACACACACACACACACACACACACACACACACACAGACTACAGCCAGTGAGGCAGAAATATCTTCTTGCTTGTCTTTCTTTCTATGGACACTTTCACCCTGAGAGCAACAGAGACGCTCTCACTCTTAATGGAGTGAGTAACCGCTCTGCGTTGTGCTTTCACAGAGGGACTGGTTTAGTCCGGCACACAAGAATGAAGAAGTGGTAGTAAACCTACAAATATCTCCGCCTAAATATTTTGGTGTAACTAATAAATAACGTCATAAACATTTTGCTCACTTCGTATCGCCCCACTCGAGCTTTTCGTCCCTCCAAGTCCTTTCAAAAGGGCTTCAACTAACGATTATTTTCTTAAAAAATTGTGAAAAATGCTCATCACAATTTCCCAGAGTCTTCAAATTGCTTGTTTTGTTCAGCCAATGATACATATTGCATGAAAAATTACCGAAACAATCAGTCAATTATCAGTGTAGTTTTTCAATTAATCTTCTTTTGATTGACTCATCAATTAATGAACAAATCGTCGCAGCTCTACCTTTCAACAGTGAGCCTTTTCTCTCAACCCTGACCCTCACCTTCTTCTGCAGGACGTTGATCTTCCGCTCTTTGACCTCCAGCATGTCCTTTATGTCCCTGATCTCTCCGGCGAGAGTGCCCTTCTCCTCCGTCAGGTCCTGCAGCTGCTTGGTTTTCTTGTTCAGGAAGGACTCTTTCTCCTCCAGACGCAGACGCAGGGCATCCACCTGAAGCACGACACGGAATGAAGTCCAGATACTAATGAAGAGCTTTGTTTAATGTGGACCGTAACTGAGTACAATGCTTTATAGGAGTCCTAAGACTACAGCTTTCAAGTATCAGTTTATTTTAACTTCATTTCTGTGCAGCTGCAGAAAAACACAGGTGCTGAGCGAGTGTTTATCAGTGTGGGGGAGATCTTCAGTCATCATGGTAACTGTGAAGCTTCCACAGTTATTTATTTATTCCTGCAGCTTTTTGATGTTTTTTTTTCTATCTTCACTGGATGTGCCGTGACAGTACACTGCGCATTACCGTTTTTCTTTGGTGGCGGCCTGAGTCACGGTGCAGTTAGCTTAAAGTCCCAAACTAAATAAAGTGCTGATATGATGTGCGGTAATAAGCCTCGGACCCGTGGAGAGCCCATTATTTGCTCAGTGGGCACAGAGGCAGTGTACTGTTGTGGTTGTTTTACTGTACGTGTGTAAACAAATGGAGGATTTGAAAAAAAAAAAAAATGTTTTAGGGTACCTCTGTCTGCAGGATGGCAGCACGTTGCTCCTTGGCAGTGAGAGACTCTTTGAGCACCTCGATATGCTGTTTGCAGTCTGAATTCTGGTTGTTGAGGGTCTCTAGCTTTGTCTGCAGGGCCAGCAGCTCCGACTCCTTCTTCGACAGCTCCTGCTTCAGCTGGTCAATCTGCCGGTGTGTGTGCAACAGACGGACAGTGTGAGCGAAGCAGTGCATTGGGCATCACGGCGAAAAAGACTGAGGCACCTCTTTTTCCCCCGAACACTGAGCGAGTCGGTGCAGCTTTTGCACTATTTTCATCAGCGCGCTTTTCTCTCATTAAAAATGCATTTGGGACCGACTCCCCTGCATTCATCATATATTATACATCATCTCTATTCATGATTGATGAAAAGAGGTCTAAAAATAGAACAACAAAACTGTGGCTGGTCTGCGCCTGGGTGACTTATACGAGGAGCCGTATGTAAACACAGAGTCAAAGCTCCAGAGAGGCGTGTGAGCCCGAAAGACACACACACACACACGCGCGCGCACACGCACACACACACACACACACACACACACACACGCACACACACGCACACACACACACACACCTTGACACCATTACAGATTTCAGGCACTGTAGGTTTGCCGGTGTCTTTACAGTGTAGCTGCAACTAGTGACACACACCAGCTGCAAACACAAGCTACAACCTGTCGTCGTGGAGTGTGAATGTAAACACTGACTGGTCTCAAAACTAAACTGCTACGCTTTACGCTAAACAACGCGCATTACACTGACTCTTTTCTGTAACGGAATGATAAAGTAATTAGCTTCCACACATAGTTCAGAAAGAAAAGTTCAGGATTTTATTATGCAACAGCATGCACTTGCTGATTTAGCCTCTTTTTTTTTTAATCCTTGACACTGAGCTCAAAAAGCGGCAGATCGCTGCCAACAGGACACTTTGCTGATGACACTAAACGCTAAAGCAGCTAATTTCGGCGACACTTCATTTAGTATTCTCTCTGCGAACGCCTGCCCGTACCCCGAACAACACAATCGACTTTGCTTTTCAGCCATCTTTTCACTGTTTTTTTTCTACACGCATGCATCGGTGCGGACGGTATCTACCTTAGTCTTCATAAACTTGGAGTGGTTCTTGTAGACCTCCATCTGTTTGATCTCCTCCTCTCTGTCCTCTGTGTTCAGTAAGCCGTTCGCCTTCAGCATCTGGATCTCATCCTCCAGATCTCGAATGTTGCGCTCCAGAGAGGCAATTTTGGTGTCCTACACACACACATGCAGAGGAGACACACCTCAAAACCCTGCCTGCCATGTCCACAAGTTGCAATGCTGCGAATAAAGCTGAGCTAGAGACAAGAGTCCGGGGACAGACAAGAGAGACTGACAACAACAGAGGAGATAAAAAGGGGAGGCTGAAAGACAGAGATACAGCGAGATAAAGAGAGACTGGAGGGAGCTCTCTGGTGCGGCTGAGAGCAACTGCAGTATCTGTCGGTGAAATCAGAAGCCCTCTACCCAGCTCCTTGCAGCAGCTCAGAGGATTAATCACCATTGGGAAATATTGAGCACACATCCAGCACGGAGAGATCGGCCAGGACGGGAGGAAAAAAAACGCGCCGGCGGAGAGGAAGAAAAGTAACAAGCCGTAGCTTTTTGCCGTGGTTGCTCGTAGATCAATGCAGAATCCAGTCTCTGGACTGCGCCTGTGAGTGCAGCTTTAGCTTCACAGCTTTTTAAATAAATAATACAACGTCTTTAAGATTAGCCATGGTCCATCTCCCCCTCCAGCAGAGCACAGAGCAACCTTGCTCCTTCCTGCCTGTCTCTCTTTTTGTGTCTCTCCTTCCCTCCTCCTAGTGGCTCTGAACTTATGAACTTCTGGCCATTGGCAGGGTCGCTCGTAGCCCACTGCAGAGGGACATGGGTAATGTATCTCAATGAGGAGTGATAGACTATCCGAGAGGGCTCTGAGGTGTCGCCGTCGCACATGCACTTCGCCCCGCCGCAGCATCTCACCTCAGTCTCCGTGTTACGAGGCGAACATCAATGAAGTAACATCGCTGCGTTAGAGACGAGACACCGTACCTTCAAAGGAGGGAGATTTTTTTATTCCGTCCACATGTAATCACTGGTTCATCGACCTGGTCAGTAAATCTGGCTCTTTATTTCTCTTCCCCCGCCTCTGTGTGTCTCTCTTTCTATCTATCTCCCTGCATACTGGCCTCTCACTGTCATAAACAACCACACCTGTTTCCATGGTAGCAGCAGGCAGGCTATATGCTGTGCACTGTCTCTGGTGAGTGAGGAGGAGAGGGCGGGAGAGATGTACGGGAGAGAGGGAGGGAGGAAGGATTATTCGTGCTTCCATCAGCACCAACACAGCAGTGGGAGAGAGAAGCGATGCTGGGTCTTCCGGCACGGCACAGGAGGAAGGGGGGGGGGCGAGGACGAGGAGGAGGCGGGTCTTCCCTCGCTCTGTATGCAAATCAGCAGGATCCCAGAGCACAGATGTCACGTGACCGCGCCGGAGGGGAGGCTGAGGCCTGCACAGCGCCGATGCAGCCGAGTGAGAGGGGCTGTGTCAGCTCAGCGATGATGTCATGATTTATTTTGAGGATGTGATGTCAGGCCTCTGCAGTGAGGCTGGTGCCTCTACAGCGGTGGATCCACACTTGTTGTACACATCAGCCGCACAACAAGTGTTGATCTGAATCGACATGCTCACCCTAAGAATGGAATTTGAACATATTTGCATGTTGAGGAAATGCAAAACAGATGTATGTTTAATGTGATGAGCTGAGCTGGAAGCTAAAAACATGGTGGCCACTTGATGGTGGTTGGTGGGTGCGGTCTTAAAAATTGCAATTCCAGTCTATCTTCTTAGTATTTTCTAATGTAAGATGAATGTCTGTGTCATTATTCACTGTAAGTGTCCCTTAAATTTCCCCCGAAGCTAAAAAGTTGCATAAAACATCACATACATATTCTGCATGTTCCTGAATGCATTTCACTATTTCATTTTAAGAGAATTATTCAAATCTAAGAGTCCATTTTAAGACCTGCACGATCTGCTTACATCAAATGGGAAAATTCTAAATATCTCGGGCATCATTTGATACACATTAAGCTAGAAATCAGCTTGGACTAGTTCAGTTCATAGTCTTCAAGCAGTTTTTAAATCTAAAAGAAAACTTATGGGGAAAAGAAAACGTATGTGTATGTATAATGGAACTAAATGGCACTCGGCTCGTGCAGCTCAAAGTGCTTAAAGAAACATTTTTTAAATCTGCAACGGCAATGTCTCTTTCCAGAAATCATGACCCACTTACTCAAGATAATCCACAGAGCTCTTTAAGAAAAGTTTCATGTAGGAACCAGTATGGTAAAAAGAAACCAAAAGTCTTACTTCAGTAAAAATCATCATATCGTGTTAAAAAAATACTTTGGTAGTACTTGTGTAAAACTTTTTAAGTATCTGATATGAAATGCATTTAAGAATAAAAAGTTATATATGTCCTGACTGGACAGACTGTATACTATAGGTCGACCGATTACATACCTGGCTTATCTGAACTGATACTCAGCATTTTTCTGATGATCAGAATCAGCATTATTGTTTTTAAATTGTGGAAAAAATACATTAATCTTAAAATGTGCTTTGGGTCTGATGCAGCATGCCATCTGCAAAAACTGTATTTAAGCACAGTACTTGAGTCAAAATACTTTCTACAACTGCCAACCAGATCCCCCCACAAGAGGAAGCGTGCATCTACTCCTGGACAAGAGGCCTGTGCTTGTGAAAGCGCAGGATGTATAAATTAATGTGGTTGACCTCGGGTTAGCTGCACGGTTAGCTATCTTAGCTAGCTTAGTAGGCGTGCTTACTTCTGGGTGGAGATACGGAAAGAAAATAGTTCCTACATGCTCAAAAGAATTTCTGTCGATTAGTATGATTAAACGGGTCATGATTTCTGGAAAAAGACACTTTGAGTCCCACGAGCTGAAAGTCGAGTGCCATCCCTGCTGGGAAAAACAGCATAGACCAGCACCAATAAACAACAGTTGGTCTCGCTGGTGACCAGGTACGAGAAAACGTAGTTTGGTGGTGAACTGTCCTCTCAAAGCAAAGCCCTTTTGCATAAAACTAAGCTGAAATGATGGACCTGCATTCTGTTTGCGGACGGTCTGTGATATTGAAGAGTGTCTCGTCGACACTAAATACACCGTGTCTTGTCATGAAACAAGTGTGATGCAGCTTGGCACGACTGGAGCTGCTGTGCCTCCTCAGCGAACTGCGACAGCTGTAATGTTGAACAGTAATATTGATTCTTGTTGATGTTTACACAACCGCCGTGTGAGCAGGGAAACAGTGTGTCTGCATGTCTGTGTGTGAGGGGGAGAGATGGAGAGATGTGTCAGTGTGTTGACTATTGACTCAGCTGCTGATGATCACAGTGACAACGATAGATTCAGCAGAACACACGCCGGCGTGGGCCTCTGTCGAGACATGCGGCGGTTAACATAATAAAAGGCCTGAAAATGTCAGCGACTCGAACGCATGAATACAACATCTGTCTTTTGACATCCCTTATTCTATACAGGCGGCCCATTGGATTTGATATATTGATATGATTCCAGTGAATAATTTCCAGAGAGACTATATTCACAGAGGAGTACAGAGGACTGACAGAGAGCTTCGAAAACCACCCGGCGCTCAATATCAACAAAAACCAATGAGCTTGTGTTGGACTTCCAGATGAGCAGCAGACTCTCTGCCCCGGTTGTGATCCAGCGAAGGGGAAGCGAAGCAAATAAAACAAACTGGACTGGACCACACTGCAGCGCTCCTCAGGAAGGAACAAAGCAGGCTGATCCTCATGAGCAGCTTTACATCCTTCAGTGTATGCAGATCTGTAGGTTCCAGCCTGCTCGTAGCGGTGGCATCGAGGCTGGAGGTCAGTGGTCTCAACAAGGTGTTCAGGAAGGCCGGCTACATTACCAGGCTGGAACTGGACGGTATGGAAGCCGTTGCGGAGAGGAGAACGAGGGACAAAATCAAACCAATCTTGGAAAACCCTACAACCGTCGCTGCCACGAGGTGTGGCAGCTCACCGGGTCCTCTCGCTCAGGTGGAAAACAGGAGCTTCGGGCACTCATTTAGCACCCACTGCCATCAGGCAGTACAGCAGCAGTGAAGAACCCTGACATCCTTGAGTACCTTGTTTGTGCCAAGTGTAGTGACATCATCTCAAGGTGTTCCCGACATGTCATGTTTACGAGAACGGGATGGACGTGAGGTCCAAGTTACCTTCAAATGCAAGTTCATCCTTGAGCGAAGGTGGGTGTTTCTGACAGATCTGAGTTAATTCCCTCATGGCAAGATATCCGCATCCGTCATGGGAGTGAGACACGGACTTATGGGAAACAGAAATACGTATTGCCTCCGGCCAGTGGAGAGGCATTAAAATGACTTATTATGAACTAATCCATGAAGCATAACAAAAAGAATAATCATAAAGAATAACGTTCTAAAAGTATCTGCAGCATGTGTCTATTATCAGGCTGTATATTGTGAGTCACGCTCTTACTTTCATCTCTATGATGGTCTGCAGGGCCTTGGTTTTGCTTGGATCTTGATGCAGCTGATTTCTTCTGTGCAGTTCCTTGAAGCAAACACACAACATTGTGTTGTCATCTCACCATAAATGCACATAACGTTTGTCTTAAAACATTTAAAATATTCCATGCAACAGAGCTGCAATGTATCACATTTCATCATCAATATGCTTCAGTACAAGCAGCAGAATATTGATTACATGACACTCTGCACTGCCCTCTACTGGTGACAAAGTAACAAAACAGCTCATTTTAAGTCGTGTACAGTAATTTTGAATCCATTTATTATACTCATACATTTAATACCTCTCGCAGGTGGATGTTCTCCTTCTCCTTTTGATCCAGGATGACCTCCAGGTGTCCGAGCTGCGCCTCTGCCTCAGCGATGCGCCTGGCTCTCTCCTGCTCCTCCTCCTCGGACACCCGGCCCGGCCCCGGGGGCAGCCCTTTGCTCTGCAGCATCTCCAGCAGCTTCTTAATGGACTCGTCTCTGGCGCCCAGTGTCTGTTTCTGGGTCTCAATCCTCAGCTCCATCTCCTCCAGGGTCTTTCTCAGCAGGAAGAGCTCCTTGGCCTGCCTGTCATGTTCGGCCTGCAGCCGGCGGAAGTTCTCCTCCGTCAGCTCGATGGTGGTGAAGTGATCGGAGGCGGAGCGGTTACCGCTCTCCTGCTGCAGCAGGTGGTTGAGGTCCCGCTGTGTGCGCAGCTCGTCCTGCAGGGCCTGGATGGTCATCTGGAGGTGCTGGCGGAGTTCAGACACATGCATACAAACACATAATTATTTTAATAAAGTTTAGGAAAAAGCGTCTCATGATAACACCACACATGTAAACACACTTCTGAGGTGTTGTTGCACACAGTTCTGTGGAAAAATGCAGGTCAAACACAGGGAACCTTTCACTTACCTATTCTTAAAGGCAAATAGACTGAAACTGGCATTGTCTTTATTCTGGAACAGGAATCAAATTTGAATCCTTCGGAATCACAGCCTGAGATTCTTTCTTTTTTTCTTTTTTTTTTAAATAAATCAAAGATGTCACACATTAGTCTAATAGTGTGCTGTGAAATGTTGCTCTGTTTTTGGTTGTGTGGGCCAAATTAATGAGGTTGTTAACTTGCTAATCAAAGCAGGAGACCGCCCTGATGACTCCTGGCAGTGCAGCTGAGGTCTTCGCTCTTTGACACTCAGACCTGGATACAAATACTGTGTTTCAAACCTCAGAGAAGGCGTCTGGTATAGATGCTCTGCAAGATGATCAAGCGTTGTGTAATAAAACCAGGTATGCTTATGATTAATTAGACGGGTAGTTGCAAGTGGTGGACATGGATGACAGACTGATGAAGGCGTGCTTCCTGTCTGAGAATTTGTTCGTGTGTGTCGAGAATTAAATACAATAAAAACACACACTATTAAGCCTAATATATTTTATTAGTTCTTAGTTATGTTAGGGGCTGAGTGTCTGTCACAGACTGACTTTATGAAACTTTCTTCCAGCATGTATCTCCAGAGAGAAGTCGATTCACATCCAGAAAAAAGCCCCAAACAGGACTCAGAGGAAAAGAAACAGACTCTTACAGTTAAATAAAACCCACTTACAGGAGGTCTGGGGCTGTAGGGTTTGTGGTTCTACAGAGGGATGGAGCACCACACACGTTCAGATTGACACAATTAAACAAACAAATCACTCTTTGTAGTTCTACGGTGTTTACAGGGGAACATATGGGGGTTGACAGGAGAAGGAGGCAGGCTGAACTGCTGGAAATAATCCACTTTCATAGGAGAGGAGGTTGTAACAGTGAAAAAAGGGATTGCCAGGTGTCTGAAAAATACACGGCACACTGCAGGTGACTCTATGTTGTGCACACAACACGTGTTGCAAACATAGGGACAAACCTTGGTTCTCCTGGCATCCAGCAGCTGCAGAGCATGGGCAGAATGAACAGAAACAGAACAAATGCATGGTAAAAACAGAGCGTCAGAGCATGATGCAACAGAGACGGATGATCAACCACAAGCAGCCAGAGATTTCAAATGAGAGGCAGTCTGTCCAGCTGTCTGTTCATACTCACATTACACCTACAGACAAAATGTGACTCATCACTGAGGTTACCTTTCTGGAAAGAGAGGAAGATGCGTTTTCTAAGTGGCTATAAAAATGGTTCCAATAAAATCAACTATGACCACACATACTGATCTTCCATTAGATGTATTCTGGACAGATCCAATGTTGTTATTAGTAGTAGCATTAATGTTTACAGTCTTAGACAACCTCCACATTACACTTGTTTAAATGTCCACAGTGCTGGTACAGTGGTAGCATAACAGGGTACATTAATGCTTATGTGACAAAAAAGTAGCATAAAGCCTTTTCTGGCTCCAGAGGAACATGCATGTAATCTGATGAATCCCCTCCAGTGATGTCACTCAGTGGTTAAGTTGCATTGTGGGTGATGTAGACACCAGGTATAAAAGGCTTCATAGTACATTTTAACGTGTAGTTTTACTCACAAACACCTGTTAACACACTGTTAATGTTTTAAAATTGGTGGAGTTACCCTTTAATGACATTAGTAGCAATGTAGTATCAGATAATGATGAGATAAGGTATTTGGGTAATAATATAATAGTAGTAATAGTAATGATAGTCACCATTTGCAGCTCTGATTTATTGAAGCAATTAACACAGTGCGATTAAAAGAAGCAGTGTGTCAATCTTGAAACATATTCAAAGAACAAATACTAAAGTTTAAAAAATAAATAATTGTATTTTCCCATCTTTCTATCGTTCCTTCTTGGTTGATTTTGTCTGCACAGGGCAGACAGGATGTGTAGGCGTGTGGAGCTCTTCCAACCACCAGAGAGCAGTGTTTGTGATGTTTGGGAATGTTCTGCTGACTGCTGCCATCTTCAGTTTTGGTCACACTGCCTTGTGTGAGTCAGTGCTGTTTAGCCGGCAACGGAAATCACATGAATCTCAAATTATCAATTATATTGCACGTGCAACCACATGCGGAGATTCCACTTGTGAAATCTACTTCATACTAAAGAGGCAACCTGTAACAGTTCTCTTCCTCACATGTACCATAATCATTACGTGTTAATGTGCATAGAAAATACTAAGAACACCTCATCTTAACCATGAAACATTAAGTCCCTGCACATATTGACCTGCTGCTGCCCTTCTTGTACAAAATCCATTTTATCATCCGGGAGCGGTGTCCAAACTGTTAAACTGAAACCTTTCTCTCTCTCCTCATATCTTCTGTCTCTAATCTCCCACGACACTGCTCCCTCTCCCCCTCTCATCAGTCCTCCCCCTCTCTAGCCCTGATCAATAACCTGCCGTCTTGGAACTAAACTGCACGAGACAGTCCAGTGACTCCATTTGAATAATTGCGCTGTAGGTGAAAATGACTGGAAGGCTTTTCCTCCGGTACCCTCCAGCAGAACCGTCCCAGTTCCTGTGAGTCAGTCATGACTCAGCGGATATTGGCGTTGTGGTCATCCTGCCTCGAGAGAAGGCTTCTGTTTCGCCGCATATCCTAAAATTGAGCTTCCAGAGGTTTCACGGATTGCAAGGAGGATGTTGAGCTACAGTGCTCCTGCCTTTCACTGACACCTGGGGCAGCCGGGGGTAACTGCCTGTCAGAAATCCTTTTGTGCAGAAACACAAAATCCTTCTGAGAGCTACAACAGACAACGAGTCCTTTTCTGTCATTTCGCCCCTCCGAAAAACTCATCTCAAAATGCCAAAGGCTATATCCGCTTACATGCAGCTTGATTACACACAGAGACGCATACTCGAGGTTGATTTAAAAAAACTATGTTTGCGTTGTCTCATGGGTTTAACTGTAAATTAACAATAAGAGTCTACAGGCAGGCTAACAGCTAGAGCTGGGGTGTCGCCACTGATTTACTGAATCAATTTCATTCTTGTCCACAAGGTTCTACATTGTATCGCATCAGATTTGATTATCTTCATCACTGATTTGGTTAGGGTTGTTTCTGGTACAATACCAAGTTTGGCTGGATATGAGAGACTTTGACAGAACTAATGCTGTAAATTGTACGAGAACCTTCTGACCTGGTGCATTATTACGAGCTGTGACAACATCGGCTGGTAATGTTTTAAGTTACTGTGTCAGTCATCATTGTAAAATGTTGTCCTGGGGACACCTTTTGTAGAGGGAACTAACACAGAAGTGATAAGTAGTATTTTGCCAGGTGTTTATATGTCCGTCTGTGACTGTCCGTCCATTCGTGCGTACGTCCATCTGTCCATCTGACCATCTGTCTGTCTGTCTGTCTGTAAACAGATTTTTATAGCCACAACCGTTCAATATACAGTTCGAAAATGGGTGTGGCACATTGGTGTGCCAGCTGATGTGATCCCATTGTGAGATGGTCTTTAGTTAAAAATATCAATATTCTCTCATAGCAATTCATTCAATAGTTGTTAGGATACTTCAGTCTGGACCGAAGTGATGCACAAACCGGCTGACCGACACCCCCGACTTCGCTAAAAATATGTTGCAAACTGTGAACACATTGACTTAAAGCTGCTCTGATCTGCTACACAGATTGATACTCGCGGATGGTGACATTCAGTTCAGTGACCAGGTGGCACAGGAGCCTATAGAGCTGCTATATGTGTGGCATTCTGTATATTAAGTATGTGCTTTAAGAGGGAGTGGGTGTGTTGAATCTGACAGATGGACAGCTCTGAAGCGCTGAGTCACAGCGGCCTGCTGCTTACTACATTCCTAATCTCTGTGTCGTATGCCGTGATGGCTGACAATGTACAATTACACCCACGGCGACGGCAGCGGAACACAACATTTATTCATCGCTGCTCAGCTTAAAGAAAGGTAGAGAGCAGAGGAGGTGTGTAAAAGTGAATTCTGAATAATGAATGATAGTTTCTATACAGTCTATATTACTGTTTATTACCTGAAGGGTATAGGATATACATGTGCAAATATCAGGAGTTCTGGTCAGCAGACTGGAGAACTTGATCAGTATTTGGTCTGATAAAGCAAAAGACTGATCAGGATTTATGCTTCTGTTAATGGCAATATTAAGTGTGCACACACACGTGCATATTTTAATCTGAGTATTTACAGCGCCAAGTCGCTAAAAGATTTAAAGACGGCCTGACAAATAACACTAATGACAATGACGATAATGATGATGATAACTCCTACAAAAGTTATAATATTATAGAAATATTATTTTAAAAGGCTGCGATGCACTTTGAATGTAAATATCTTGTGAAGGATCCTCTTCTCAAATGACCTTACACATCGAGGTCTGCTCACAGGTCCTCGGGAGAAATCTGAGCGATTACCTCAAGTGATGTCGCCTGAGTCGAGGCTGAAGACTACACATCTGGTAAAATAATAAAACATTCTGGGGCGTTGAGTTCAAGAAGAGCAAGTTTACCGAACCTTCGAAGCCCACCCTGTCACCACCTGATCCGATCAGTGCATGCACACGCACGTCCGCCATCTCGGATGGTTATTTATGACGACATCACTTGAACACTCACTATTCAGTAAAAACGGAAATTTGTAAAGTGCATTTAAGCTTTTAAGCAGTCCAGTTTAATTCAGGTATGTTGTCATGTAATCACCCTTTATTCAATATTCCTTTTGCTGCATCGTAGGTGGACTGTCAATCTATATGTCCTGTTTATAATAGCCGTACAACGTCAATACAGGCTGCACATGCACCAGTGCACCAGTAGACTCTGTCTTATGTACTACATATGACAGGTATATGATTTATCGCTACATATTAAATTGTTGGCTTCCCATTCATGGCGCTTCTGGGTAATAGTGAGTTGAAGCCATAATTTAACAGTGATTCTGCAAGAAAACCAGACAGCCTGTCTTGGTAGACGGCACAGGCAATCACGCAATCAATAAACTATTCAAGTAAATACGAAGGCTGGGCCTCACCTACAGAAATGTCTTCAAATTAATGCCTTCACAAAATCGAGAGTCATTTATAAGTGTCATTTATAAATAATGTGCTAAAGGATCAATACGATTGTTTTTTCTCTTTAGTTCATGAAGGAAGTGTCACAGTGGGTATACCAAATCTGAGAAAGTGTACAGCCAAGATAATTCAGTCAGAGCTCCACACCATAAGGAACAAAGAAACAAGGACTTAATTGCTACCTCCATGTACACTTATTCATCAATATCAAGTGTATCCTGCATATTGTTCCTACACAGGCCAGTCAGTTTCATCTTACAGTTTTAAATCTGTAAATTCTTTTGCCATTAAATTGCCAGCGACTAGTAAAAAAGCAGATTGAACATGTCAACATGTGGACATGAGGAGCCAGGGATCAAACTCTAAACAACCCTTAGTGGACTACCTTATGAGCCACGACGGCCCCTACAAAGAGGAAAATTCAGCTGAAAAGTCTGGGTTTTGTTCTGCTGTCCAATTCCATTCTTTTTCCCCGGTTCAGACATGGTATCTCTTTATTACTGGATTCTCACTTTACTTGTCAAGATGGACATTTTTGCCCTGTTGGCTCTGCCCTAATCTGAAACTGTGCTGCTCTGAAGAAAAAAGACACCAGCCGACTGTAACACATCTTATCCGCTTTGCTTTGTTGCTCCATCCTCCACTCCCACCTTAATCTCACCAGCTTTACCCTCGCTGAATGTTCCCTGCTTCTCTGCATTTCATCTCATCTTGTTGAGAGAGACTCTTCATTTCATCACCTTCCTGTCCTCTGGGCGAAGCAGCAGCCATCTTAGGCGCTCAGGCGAGGGGCTGGGCCTCGCCACAGGAAGTATCACCGGGCTCTTTGGGCTGTTCACATGAGACGCCCTGTGTCCTCGTGAGCTCACCCTGTCACGACATCGCCACAAAACTTCACCGCCCTCTGCTTCATCGTGTGCATATGACAGCTGCAAGCGTGGATGTTAACTCAACAAACTGCACGAATGAATGCTGTGTAGTGTGCACACCTGCTGAATCACGCGTGCAAACAAATTATTGTGACTCTCACAAAAACAAAATACAGACTGCTGCTTATGACTAAACCTCTGCACACACATTAGCAGATGGCGCAAACACAAAGGGAAGAAAGCTCTGATCAAAAGCAGACACAGGGTGCACACAGCAGACTGCATGAGACACAAACCTGTTCACATGTTCACACTTCTGCTGCTCGGTGACATGTAACAATGCGCAGCTCACAGTAGAGGATGATAAAAACATGTCATGTCTCAGACATGCTATCCATGCACAGACAGAGCAGGGCGATATGGGAGCCTTAGCCTCCATTTTGGGGATTGCATTGATGAGGGCTGACTGGGTGGCTGAGCAGCAGTGGTCATGACTCAGTCAGATATGGTACGCTCTAGCTCACACACTTCCCTCCAGCAGCTCTCGTCCAGCTCCAGCAAGACAAAAAAATCTCCTGAATTCAAGTGAAAATAGTTCAGCATTGTAGCAGCCTGAGCTTTAGTACATTAAAAATGCACCTCACAAATCAGTACTGGGCTAATCGCTACCTCCAGCCATCATGACCATCGAGTGTCTCGATTAAAGCTCCGCAGGCTGTGGTTGGTATTTCACTCACAGCGGAGAGCGTGCTCTACAGATAAAAGACAAACTCTGTTGCCCGATTGGATTTCCTCTTTTCCTAAAAAGAAGCAAATATAACCAGATCTTATTTTTCACAAAGTAAATAATGCATGGCATTTTTGCTCGAGCTAATAGAAGCCCGAGGCACCTGATGCGATTGCAAAGGGCACTATGAGACAGATGTAATGATTGGCCTGAAATTACTCCATTATTAATGAGGCAATTAGCTCCTCAGTCAGCCTCCAAAACCATCCCACCGTAAGTATACACTTACATAAGGACGCCTCACAGCCCAGAAATCAAGATAGGAGCGGCCAATTATAGTAACACGGCACATCTGCCTTTTATTAGCCGACATACTTCATTAATGAACCCTACCAGGAAGGATATAAATATAGTTCAGTGCAGAGTCAGAGTGAACACTGATGGACAAGGCTGAGGGTAAAAAAAAAAAAAAAAAGTCTTCTCTTTGTATCGAGCACAAAGGCATGAAAGCCCACACTGTACAGCTCTCATATTCCCATGGACACATTCAGCTCCCACATGAAGCCGAGCTAAAAATATATTCAAGGATTCACACTGAGTATTTAATCGCGCTGAGCATAAGGAATAAGTGAAATGATGAATGGCTCGGGCCCCTGTCGCTGGCACGTCCTCCTCCCAAACACTGTCCCTACACATTTCAATGAATCATAGAGATATAAAGGACTCAAGGTTCCTCCGGCTCCCCCTCGAGGGATCACCAGCAGGTAAAAACCCATCCAATCTTCAGGCTCGACATCCTTCCCTTTTAACAGCACAGCACTTGCTTTAGGGATGAGCAGGCGACTTCACTCAGCTCAGGTAAGCCATTTGTTTCATCGTATAGGGAAATGCAAGCAGACAGGCGCAAATGCAGACATTTAAGGGTCACGCTAATGGCATCCTGCGGTGACCTTGAAGGGCAGAGTGACAGCGTCTGCCGCTTTGAGTAATGAGTGGCCTACTGGCTGCCCAGAGTCTGACGGCATCACTCAACCAGATGGACAGAAACGCTGACAGGCTGGCACAAAGACCACAACCAGCTGGCAAAATTCAACCTTTACGTTGCTGGGGGGGGCACGCAATTAGCTGCATCATGCCACGGCCCACCTCCAAAAGGAAAAAAAAAAGACACGCTGCATAGCTCAATCTAGCCGGTCGGGCAATACGCTGACCTATTGCACAATCCAGCTCTGTATGTCGTGCACTTTTTTCCTTGCAGCTGCAATATCAAACGACAGAGAGCTTTACATCGAAACATTTTGTCTGTACTGTGAGTGAGCAAATTATTTGTTGTTTTATATATATATATATTCCAAAGACAAGTGAAGAGGATAATGTTATTTATTACATTTTTCAGAACCTAATTTTCCACCCGACTGTCGGGTGAAAAGAGCTTAGGAAGAATTTGTCGAATTGAGAAGAAGAATCTAACCTCAAATTTACACTTTTCGACATCCGGTCAGACTGTTTATATCTACTTGAGAGCAGATGAGAGATGATCAAAGTCAGAATACGTAAAGGAAACACAGAGGAAAGGGAGGAGAGAGAAACAGCGCGACAGAGAGTGTTTAAGCATCTTTGACGTCCGTCTCTGGGCCTCGTGCCTGCTCTCGCCAGTGACTGATTTAACTGGGCCATGGCTACACACCCACATTGAAGCAGGCAACAAAAAAAAAACACCTTTTGACATGGCACACACTGGGGTCAATCTGATGACAACCTCTGTGAATAAACTGAAACCAACTCACGCTGTGGCCAGACTGTGTGCAGAAGTTACCTTTCACATGTTGCCAGCGTCAACACGCTTTTCATTTCATCATAATTTTCATTTCGTCAAATCTGTGGATTATTAAGTGGTTTCTTCCAGAGTGCAAGGCTCGGATTTCAAAAACTAGATTATTGGCGACTACACTAAAGGGTTTTGTATTTCCTGTGGCCCGAGTGGTCTCTCTGACATTGATTCTGTACTATGCGCGGCCATGTCTGTTAAATATTCATGCACACAAAGAACTCTTTCCAGAAAGGTTTCCACAAGTATCGAAACAACACGACTGACTGCAATATTTTCTGCGAATTCTTGGATTGAGGATGACAGTGGTCTATTGCAGAGAGAGAGGATGGCGAAAAGCGGAAACACGCAGATCCGAAAAGAAAACAGACAGACAACAGACTGGCAGCAGCTGAAGTAAGAGTGGATAATGACAGCTGAGAGGGCTGCTCTCACCTGGTTCTCCTCGTGAGTGACTCTCATCTGTTCTTTGAGGATTGATGTGCGAGCCGCCTCCTCTTTCCTCATTATCCTCTCCTTCTTCAGCTCCGGACTCCAGAAGCTCTTGATGCTGTTGGTGGAAGATCCCAACTTACTGTCCTTTAGGTCAAGCTCTCTGCGCAGCAGCTCATTTTCCCTCTGCATATCCCTGAGCTGGGCCTGCATCTCCAGCAGCTCCCCCCCACTGCCCCGCACTGCCTGCCTCAGCAGGGCAGAGGGCACCCCCTGGTGGTGGTGGTGGTGCAGCATGGAGATGGAACCCAGGTCACTGTAAGACAGAAGGTCAGCGTGATGGGGCAGCCCCACTGAAGCTATGTTGGGACTGCTGCCCATGGCTGTGACGCGGCCCCCGTACATGGCCCGACTGGTGGCGCGACCGAGAGTCATAGTGCCTTTTGGGTAGGTGGCAGTGGAGCCCACACCCTCATGGTCGCTCAGGTACATGGGCCCCGAAGTGGCATAGGCAGCGTTGAGGGACTGGATGTTCTCCATGGAGAGCGTCTTGCCCCCCGCACCACCCCCGCCCCCGCTGTTGGCCCTCCGATGGCCCAGTCTGGGGGACCTTGGCAGGCGCGGGGACCGTGCGGGGCTGCTCTCTATATGGCCTACAGCTCTGGCACTGCCGTACATGTCCTGTGAATCGGCGGGGTAGCCACCAGAGGGTCCTTTAACAGGGGCGCACTGAAATGAGGCTGCTCTGACTCTCTGAACCGCACATGGGTGAGTTATTTCATGCCTTAATAGGTGGAGCACATCAAAGTCGGATCTGAGGAAACAAGAGAGAAGCACCTGTTAGGACGAACAACAACTGTTTGTACAAGTCAGATCAAAGAAATGCACTCACTTGTAAAAAATACGCCGTACGCCCCTCAGATAGTGAGCAAGTTTAAACGAACAGATTTGGCCGGCGAGGCGCTGCTGAAGTTGGCGCTAAGACTGGATTAGTCAACATCAGCAGCAGTCTGTCACATTTTATGTGGCTACTATTTCAAATGGCATTCAGGATTTCCCAGCATCATCCTGGATCTCCCACTGGCCAACATTTATCTCCCTCCCATTAATGCTGCTAATACAGTCAGGACAGACAGTGCAGCTTTACAGCCACTCAGTGTATCAGCTAATTAATAGACTAATTAAGACATGGGATACAATGTCATGGATCAAGGTTTATTTAGCTGTCAGTTTATCAGACAGAACTGCAAGTTTCAGTCCCTTTATACTGCAGAATTGATCTTACATCGCATCGAGTTCATCAGGTTTTTTAGACTAGTGGTAGTATCAGAGTTAAAGGAGACCTATTATGCTTTGTCATCTCCTGAAACGCTTCATCAATAATCCCAAATTAATCCTGTATCTTTGTGACATCATCATTGCATAATCTGCGTCTAGCTGAGCTAGATTGGCATGTAAGAATTAATTTAGCACAGTTGCTCTGTTGCTGTTAGCTGTGCTGGGTCATGCATGTGTGAGCTGACCAATCAGAGCAGACTGGGTAACAGAGCGAGGGTGAATGCAGAGCTGCAGCACTGGACAGAAGGAGAAATCTGATGTTTTTTTGCTCATTAAAGCATGTAAAGTAGTAACCCAAAATAAAATGATGACCCTTCACAGGAGCATATGTCTCCTTTGACAGTGAGTGGGCTCTCTGACTCCCACATGATCAACTCAGTGATGGTTTGATTCAGGGTTTAATACTGTAATGAAATAAAGTAAAAGATTATAACATATCATAAAGACACAGACACAGAGCTGTTTGTGCTGTTAGAGAATAAACCAATATACACCACTGTAGTGCAACAAGCACTACAACCAATATAATTCCCCTCAACTGAATGCAATAGAAGTCAATTATAAAAGACAACTAACATGATCATAATCCTCTGCTGCACTGTATTGTCTCATGAATACGACGGATTTATATATTAAAACAAACAAGGGATGCCACACCAGTCACAATATCCTATACAGCTTTTCTAGCCACAAATTTCACTAGGTTGAGAGCGCATACCTCCACCAAGGCATACGCTCCTATTGTTCTCACTTATACATACCAGCCACCTGATTTTCCATGCATTAATACCTGATAAATTAACAAAAATGTCAAAATAATGCCCTATCTCTATTGAGAAAGTAAGAAAAAAATCATGGTTGTATCCCTTTAAGTGAATCTACACATAATTTTAATGAGGTTTATTCTGAGCTGAGACCCATCCTCCCTAAAAGTTTTGATGCAAATATCTGTAGTAGTTTTTGTGCAATCCTGCTGACAAACCAACCGATATCAGATGAACACTGATGAACACACAACCTCCCTGGCAAAAGTAATTAAAATGGCATGAATGAAAAAACAGTGCAGACCCTGCTGGCTACCAAGAAGAAGAGGATGTGGAAGCCTTAATTTTTAATGTTGTAATAATGGTTCTGCCATCTCACACCACAGATACATCACAGTTTATAATGCATTTAGGGCTCGAGGCGACGCGTGCTCACATGATGGCAGCGTCAGATGGTGGATATCTGTGTAGGTAAAATAAACAAAGCTGTCAAGCAAACAAATGCTGAAGAGTTTGTTAACGTCACCGGCTGTCTGGTGATGAATAATACTGGACCGTCTGTGAACAAAAAAAAAAAAAGAATTAGCCTCTTCCATCAAAGCAAACTACGGTACTTTCTCTCCTCTGGTGACACTTTCTGCTCAGACCCAGTTGCCATGGCGACTATGCCTGGGCTAACAGAGATGGAGCACCTTGTTACGGTAGCACAAGTTTCCAAAAGGTGAGAAAAAATAAAATGTAAAAAAAAAGTAGGTGACATGACAGCCTGCAGGCTCCATGTGAGCTTTTCCTTTGGCTTCATGCCTATTCTCTTTTTTTTCCCCTCTGAGGGACGGACGAAATAAAAATTCAGGGCACCGACAACCACGTGTCAACAGGTCTCCCTTAAGATTCTGGATGACAGGAACACTCAGCTGCATTCGCCGAAGCCTCGTCTGTGTGGAAACGCTCGGCCATGGGGGAAGTCGCTGCGTCCTGGGCAGAGGAGATCAGACAGGACGCTATCATCTCTGTTAGCTGTATCAAGCTAAACGTGTCTGGAGATGGGATGGGACACATTTAAAACGGCAGCACACATCAAGTAGAATTCTCTGAGGGGCTTGGACAGAGCATGTGTTCAGATTCGTGCATTGGGAGCCAATGAACAGTGTGAAATAATATCTCCTTTTCTTCTTTAGTCCCTTTGAGAGACACAATTTCAATTCTAAATTTGCACACATATGTAACTAGCAAACACCACGGCCCTGATCTGCAGTGGCCAAGCTTGCCACGTCAGTTCTGTGAAGTCTGGTTGGTGGATGTTTCAGAAGCCAATGGGCAGCACAGGCGAAACATGTTGTGATAATTTAGAACCGACCTGCTGCTGTATATCCAGCCTGCTGAGCCTCATGATGTCTGTTCTGCGTGGTGAAAATGCCGGTGACGATGGTTCAAGTCAGCGGACGTTTTTTGAGGCCGTACTGTGGTAAAATATCCTCCTCAGCATCATTCGGTCAGCGTTTGTTAGGATCAACTTTTCATGACTGCTCCCATTTTAATGAGGTTTTTTCTGTGTGTGTTGTTGTCATTTCTCTACATGTCACCACTGATTCATTCACTGACCCTCCTGCTTGCTTTTGCCTCTAAATTTCTGTGTTTCTGTGTTTGTCAGCCCCCTTTACTAATGCTTTTTTGGTGATATTCAGCTTGAGCTGTGATTCACTCATGTAGCTGCCTTTTGTAATTGTGAAATACAGGAAAACTGTGTAATGTGTTGAGTGGGAAAAGTTTTTTAAAAATGATGCCAACTGTGCCTGTGCGGGTGGGCCAGTGATCTGGGATCTGTGCCATTTGACCGCGACTTCCACACTTTGATTCCAGCTGGGGATCTTTGTTGCATGTGTCTTCCCCCCCTCGCTCCTAATGCTTCCTGCCAATCTTTACTGTCAGCTATTCAGTAAAGGCTCAAATGCCAAAAACGTTTCCTTTAGAAAATCATGGTGACATACGCCAAACAGAGGGAAACTGCTCTGGTGGTGAGGACCGGTAGTCACGCAAACGTTGCTTGAAAGAAATGAAAGTAAACATCTTCACCTAACTGCTGCTTGCTTGTGTTTGTATAGTACAGTAAAATGTTTCTGCTTTTCTGTCTACCAACCAACTCAGGTACACTCTCATCACATGGGTGTGCCACAGTCACAGACTGTACTGATTGATCGCCTGGAGCTTTGAAGCATGGGAATGGGAAAACTGAAGTCCATGAGGGGTGATCGAAAAAGGTGTGGGGCTGCTACTAAGTGAGCATTTTCATGATCTGCTGATCGGGCCAGGCAATTCATCAATATCATATTGTTATCATGTTATTAGAATATATATATTTAATCTTAGATTTTGGATGTGGGCATTAGCTAAGTGTTGTCTTTTCCTGTTTTTAAAATCTGCTTTGCGGTAAATTGATGTCATTTTCTGAACTAATCAGACTGCTCTACTCTTTCTAGTGCTTGCATTTACCCATTTAGTCATTGAAAATGATGATTATTTATCAGAAATGTCATTATGTTAATAGTTTGTGAAAATAACAACAGTCATCCCTGCACTATTGTTTCAACATCAAGTAATTGGTCAAAAATGATGCAATATAAATAATAATAATAATAATATCTGTATTGTGTGTCACAATACAGTCTAAAAAAATTGCAATATCAGTTTAAGGCCCAGCCCTCTGTCGACTACAGATAGTATAAGAAATGTCCAAAGTGACATACTGCATTGACATATTTTCTACTCTCACAGTCATGAACTTATTAGTTATCATATGTATATGTAATATAATCATATTCAATTTCAAATGATATAAAACAGAGAAAACAAGTATATGCTTTGTTTGATAGATTACTTCATTCTGTCTGCCAGCGGACACACTGTCACACAAGAACAGAAAGGTTAAATGGCGATCCATTTCTATTTAAATCTAAATGGTCGAATAAACTCAAGTTTCGTCCTGTAGACTTGTTATTTGCGACTCCGAGGAAAATTCTAAACAGTCCAGTTGTCTTTGCAACAGCAGCACCAACAGTAACACCACTGCTTTAAACATTTACACAGTTTCATAAATAACTGTCATTGTTTTTTCTGTCAGTTGACTAATTGTGTCAGCACTTGTACAGTGGACGTATAAGTGAAATATTGAATAAGCTGACTACAAATCCCTGACAATCATTGTCTACACTAATGAAAGATATTTCTCTGATCCTTACTTTCATTTTTGCTCAATAATCATCAGTATTGTGGATATGATGACAAAGTGGGTAAAGGCAAGTATAAGTGCAAGCAGAACAGTCTGATATGTTCAGACAATGACATCAATTTACTGCGATGCAGCTTTTAAAACCAGAAGGGGACAACACTTTACACTGCCATATGACGATATAACAACATCCTATATCGATATATAGACGATATATAGTCTGATATCACGATGACACGGATGTTACCCAGCCACTATGTTAACAGATTTCACCCACACATATCCACACAGCACAGAAGCACATTCCTCAGGAGGCTGAGCAGAGGGATAGGACCAATAAGATAGTATGGTTTTATTGCAGAAAACAGTGAGAACATTGGAGAACCACAGGGGGGGATGCCAGCAAGGAATGCCAGCTGTAATCCTGGACACCACCCCCGCACTACAGTTACTTTACAAAGGATGGCAACGCACAGAAGATGACATGAAATACGACCAAGATTACTGATGCTTATTTCCCAATCAATTATGAATGTCTGCTGGCGGCTGTTGCAGCTTTTTTTTGCACCTCATGGCCTCACTGTCCCTGTCACTGATTTCTCTCCAGACGTCATGCTCACACTGCTCAGGAGCGACTACAGCTGACCAGGACCCCCTAAAAAACCTGTCTGCAAATGCCAGTATGAAGAAATGATCAGAGGCAATTCGCAGAGCAGTGGTGCGTTAACAGCGGGGAGGATACAGATGTTCTGAGACAAAGATTTCACCACAGGCGATGATGCTGCCGCTGCCGCTGCTGCTGAGTGTATCTGAGGAGTCAGGGAGGACTCTTTCCTCCTACAAGGCTATCATGACATTTTGAGAGCCCAGCAAGCAGGCATTTTGTCCCCACTCTGACAGGGGCTGTGCTGAATAAGACTCCTGGTTCGAAGCCACAGTTCTTTTGACTGTGAGATTTGAGGTCAGGGGCGCATGTCTAGGGCTGGCATTTCTCTATAAATAGACAGCCTTTACAATGGGGATGATGATGGAGAAATTTGTGAAAAGAAGAGAGCCTGCCACCAGTGCGGTGCAACACATGCAGCCTCCTCATCACGTATTCTACTACAGAGTCTGACGCCCCCGTGATTCCCATTGACTTCAACGGTTGGTTGGTTGGTTGGTTGGGATGGATGAGAAGATGTTAATGTGCCATTACAGATGGCCTCTGTAGGCACCAACCTGAGTCCTGCCTATGAATAAGAAATGGCTCGAGAACGTGTGAAGCGTCCCCTCGGACAGATGTTGCATACTAATCGCGCGCGGACAGATGTTTTGTTTCAATAAAAAAAAAAACCCGGTTTATCGTAATGTCTTCTGACGCGTGTGTGGGCTCAATTGCACCCGATGCAGCAGAGGAAAGCACGACCGAGCCACTGACAGATGACCGGGCCTACATTTTCGATGGCTCCAGCGTGGTGCGCGTCGAGCACCTGACCAACACCGATGAAATATTAGCCTAACCCCTCCGACTGGGGGGGGAGAAAGAAAAAAAAACACCTTTATTTTGAAATGCTGCTCCGTCGCATCAACACGGCGTTTTCTTAAACATGCAAATGCACCGGCATCAAACCAAGTGAGCACTGACTGACTGGCTGTGTGCATGCAATCAACGAGCACGACATGAGAAGGGTTCTTTTTTTAAAAAACGGACACAGCCGGGAGCTTTTTTTCTTTTCTTTTTTTTAAAGACACCTCCCGGGTTTCCACTGTCCTTACCTCTGTAACGCAACGCGGATCGAGTGGGTGCGGAATAATGAGGAAAAAAAGGAGCAAATGTACCTTGATCGATGTTAATTCCTCTCCTTCGCCGCTCTAGACGGCATCTTGTCGCCTCCATTCACCCCAGCAGCCTCTCTCAGCATCCTGCGCTGTCATTGGGCAGCGGACGCGCTCTCTCTCCTCCTCCACGCAGCAGGGAGCAGCATCACCACTACTGCAAGTGGCGGCTGGCAGGAGGGGCTGGGCGGAGGAGGAGGAGGAGGAGGAGGGGATGCGGTGGAGGAGCGGCCCCGCAACTGACTCTCACATCAACTCGGTGCGTGAATGGAGAGTAATTGACCGTGCCCACTTGGATATGTGTGTGCTTGGTTTTTTATTTTTTATTTTGTATTTTCCTTTCGTTGCCAACATTACAGCCTGGCGTGGTTTACAGTTCATGTCAGGTTGGTCTGATTCAGAAATTAAATGTGCAACTTGGATCGGCAGTCAAACCTGTGGGCAGCGCCAGCTGCACAGTTGTCTGTGAATTTATTTGGATTTCTTTGCCCGGATATTGGACTGTCAGGCAGCGTCACTCCTCCCACGCATGCGCCACACTCGTCAAGTAGTATCGGGCTGAAGCCACGCCCCGTCCGGTGGAGCCTCATGGGTCTCATGGGACCTGATTTCAGGAAATCTTTGTAAGGTAGTGAATGGACAGAGACAAGCTTTTCGATCCTGTTTGTGTCAGTAACCTTCGGAAGAGTATTTAAATTTAAAGAGAGGAGAAGGTTTTTTTCATTTTTTCTTCATTATGTACTTCAAGAAAAAAGTCCAAATGTCAAGAATAATGTTAAAATACAATTTTGTGCATAGAGTCTATGCAAGCTGCCCAAGCCCACAGTCAGTACTACATCCTTGTGTGTAACATTCTGTGTGTAGTGTTACAAAGTCGATGGGAAATCATTGTAAAGCTTATTCTATACAGCTTCACCTCTTCGTCCACACAGGCATTTTGCTGAGGCATAAGCGCTGTTTGATGTAGTTCCAAAAGTTCAACTTGAATCTTCCAATGTCAAGTTTATCTCGACGTTTGAACTTTATTTAAGAAATTGTATTTCAACTTAATTCTCGACATTTCACTAAGTACTAATGAAAAAAAACTTCCCTCTCTCATTTTTTTCACACTTGGCACTTATACTTTTCCATATGAATCACAAATATGATATACTGTACTGAGCAGTTGTCTTGACTTGGAAAATTGTCTTTTATACTGACAAACATTATGTGTGTCGAGAAAGTCGAGGTTTGTCATACAATGTAGCCTAGTTTTTATGTAAAGCCGCTCTGTGAAATTGTCTCCATCAGTTTGTTTATTCATGTGAAGATTTTCTTCTCTTAAAGTTTCAACCTCAAAATTACATAGTGCGCCTTTAAAGTATCTGTATTAAATGTACTTGTGCAGTCAAAGTGATTTTTTTTGGCAATAATCATAATCAAGTATAAATTAAGGTTCTGTCTTTACCCGAGCTCAGACAAATGTAATTGCCTCCTTAAATGATTGTTAAAAAAAACTCCAGAAAATCAAATAAAACTCACCAAAACAGTCTTGATTTGTCCTTTCAAAATCCCTTCTGGTTTGGTTAAAGTAAGATTTCTACACTGGTTACTTGTCACAGTCGTCATCAGAGTCACCTCCTCATGGCGTCTGTCAGAGGCTGTATTTGGTCCCACCTGGTGTCCAGCTCCTCTGACCGTGGTGACTCCCTCTGCAATCCCAGTCAAACTTCAGTCAGCTAATTGACACTGAGCTACCTGCTAACTGCAGCTACTCGATACAGCCAAAGATAACCTAAGCAATTAGTAAAGTGAGAGGCAGTTAGCTGTTATGTTGCCCCTTTAGTTTTAAAACTACTTTGGAATTCTGTCCATTTCTTATAAATTTCACCTTGAATGCTTCACATGTTGCTGTGTGACCAAGCAACAGGACTTTTGTCTGCTAACCCTGGTGAAGGAGGAAGAATTTGCACGCCTGACAGTCTCTACTCAGGGCAGCAGAGTCTCCACTCTTCATCTGGCATTTGTAGTGTAATTTCTTGCTCCTTCATTACTCTTGCACATCTGATCTGGTTAATTCTTATTGGCTGAGGAGAGGAAGCAGAATTACCCCAACACTGCGCACACTGAAGTGGAGTGAGTGTGGAGGAGGAGATGAATTAGAGGCGTGTAGCACGGTGGAGAGACTTGCTTTCCTGTCTAGAGTCGGTTGAGGAGATCGATACCACTCTCATGTCTGTTAAGTATGAAGTTATAATCAGACGCTTTGCATAGCTTAGCGTAAAGACACGATGCAGGGGGAGAAAGCCAGCCTGACATGAACCTATCATCGCCTCCAAACCACATTAGCTCATTTGTTGAATTCATGAAAACAATAAAGTGCAAAAACAACACATCATGGTTTTACAGGTGTTTTGTGCCAGATCAGTTCTTGGCCCAACTTCCCGGAGTCTCAACTGGTTGGTTGCCAGGACACAGCAAGAGAGCAAATAAGTGTATTTGTATACAGAAGTTGGACTGATAGTGGCTTTAAATCAAACAGTCGGTGGAAACATACAATCAGTAAAGCAGTGATGTGGTGTCTTTTATAAAACAATGAGCCGGCTCCTCTCCAGTGTTCAGCCAACATAAATCAGCTTTGCCTGAGGGCAACCACAGAACCGGTGAGCAGCTCCGACTGAAGAGCTCCTGTCGCTGCATAAATCAATCTGAACTCATGACATCACAAACTGTGACTTCACCATGAGTTGAGAACGTCCTTCAGAACTGCCAAACGGACAGCCCGGCGGGCTTTTTCCAAAAACAGAACAACGTCCCCCCGGCTGCCGAGTCCCTCAAGCCTCGGCTGCCTCCAGGCCTCCTGGAATTACAGGGAGTTTCTCCCAGTGTTGTTCATTGTAAACACTGACGATAAGTGTGCTTGACAGGGCCCAAAGGAGAGGCATCAGCATTTCTGTGGCCTCAGCGCGAGCACGCAGACACACACAGACTCTCTGTCTCCCTCTTTCTTTCGCTTTCGTGCAGACATGCAAGGTTGACACACAGGAAAGAGGGGAAATGGGTTCAGCGAGAAGCCCTTTGTGCTCCAGTTGATTGAGTGCATCGTCCTCTGTTGCACTCAGATTTCACTATGTGGTCCCAGCAGCAGGTGCACGTGAGGCCACATAGAGGCATTATTCTCAAGATTTGACCTGCAATGTGTTCCTGCGTGTCAGTGCTGAAGTGCTGCCAGCCATGTCCCTTTCCCTCAATTTTGTACCATCAACAACATCTGACTACACACAAATTACACTTTAGGTGAGTGGAAGGCCCACGCTCCAGAGGAAAGAGTAAATTGTCTATTAAGTTACTTAGAAAATGAGACGCTTGCACTGTCAGCAGTAACTAGAATGGCACTCAGTAGAGCGCATACCTCTGCCAAGGCCCAGCAGCCCCCCCTGATTCAATCAAGCTGAATCCAATATCTAATAGAACATATTTAAATCTGCCAGATGCAAATTTCTTGATGGATCCACGTCAAAATTGTACTCACTCATAGACACCGAATAAAACGCAACAATACCATATGTACATACATTTAAGGGTACTGTATACATGCACAGAGTTGTAAGAGCCAGCAACACACCAGCTGAAACTGAGCGGCATCGGCACCGTGCCACATTGAAGTGAAAAAGTGAAAATCTCCATCAGTGGCGTTATATAACCACCAGGTGGAGATGAAGAGTATTTGATGTCTGTGTCATCTTAAAACTCCAAACGCTTAGATTTGATGGCAAGGGATCTAGCTATGAGTCAATGTGAGATTCAAATCATTTTAAAAGTAATTAGTAGATCAATGTAATTGTGGGCATGTTAGCTTCGTGTTAACGTCTATTTCTAGCGTGTCTAGTTTTCTGAACCAAATGTTTATGTTATTCTTCTTATTCTCTTTCTGGAAAAAGTTTTACAGAGAATATTTATGCATGAGGCTCATTATCACTTCTGAGCAGAGCGATACCCCAGAAAGCTAATGAGCCTGATACGGGAGGGTTGTGTTTACCGTGATCTTATCCAAATCTATGTGGGATTGAAAAACCAAGAATTTAAATAAATGATTATATGATATCGTTATTCAGAATGACAGTATTGTCAGGATAGGCTTGGCTCAAAGCTGGCACACCGGTATGAATAAACTGGCTGTGTGTAAGTATCACTTGGATCACTGCGATTCAGCTGAAGTTCGGTCCACTTTGCAGATTCACAACAATAATATGTGTAACTCAAATGTCAAAAGTAATCTTATTCTTGCCAACAGCTCCTTGCAAAGAAGCAATACATTCGAAAAAGGACAAGCAGACTCATAAACAAGCCTGCGCATGATCAGGGTTGCACACTGAAATCCGAATCTGATTTAATGAATCCGAGTCTGTGTGCTCTCAAATGTCGACGTGCAAACTGAGTAGAGCTCCAAATCTGTTTTGCGCTGTAGCCATCATTATATTATAACTCCATAGTGGAGCAGCTTGCCTTCAGTATTTCAGCAGCATGTGATAGGAAGGACTGTCTACAACTTATTTCATACGGAAGCGTATGAGGAAGAGTTAAGATGGCTGTGAATGCCCAACACAGGATACAGAGTCAGTGAGTTTATTGAACACAAGTCTTAAACCTGCAATATCTGGGGGTCATTTGAGGGCACCTGAAACAAACTGTAAATACTGCACTAATATACAAAAATATAAATGCAACACTTTGGTTTTTTTGCTCCCATTTCTCTCACAAGTTGAGCAAACAATTTTGGAAAGGTTTTCTTTTTTATGTACGCGAAATAATTACTTCTTTCAGATTTTGAGCACATATTTGTTAAAATTCGCATGCACAGGTGTTCCCTGAACACTGGTCACAGTAGTTGTGTTTTGGTGCTGGTCTATGCTGTTTTTTTTCCCAGCAGGGACAACACAAGATGTCACAGGAGTGTGTTCTCGGCATACTGGCAGCAGGAATGTCCAGCTGTTGCCCATGAAGTGAATTTTCATTTTACTACTATTTATAAGAGCCTTTATAATGTTTTTTGTTTTTTTGTTTCAAGTTTAAAGTGCACATTTTAGAGTGGCCTTTTATTAGTGGCCACTCACCTGTGCACCAGTCATGCTATTTAATCAGCATGTTGATATGCGACACCTGTCAGGTGGATGGATTATCTTGGCAAAGGAGAAGTGCTCACACATGACACATTTGTGCTCAAAATCTGAGAGAAGTGATAATTTTGTGTGCATGAGAAAAGTCAAAGCTTTTTAAAAGTTGATTATATGCAAATGTGATTTCTGGCAAGTGCAAGTCCAAAAAAGTAAAGTTGTGATGCAGAAAATAAAAACAGAGTGATGAAATAGATTATAAGGCTGTGAAGGTTGGCTCGCATTTAAACTCATTAAACTCTGTATACACTTGTTTATATCCAAGAAATATATTTTTAAAGGACCTATCTGGGTATAGGTATTAGGTTTTAGGTATTTTTTAAATAAATCCTACA
>CAEMYA010000071.1:3056482-3089042 GCA_903131615.1 Diplodus sargus
GATATGAAAAAATATAGATTATTTCTAATGGTTAATTTACATATAATTTACATCATGATTTTCTCATCATGATGGCTTCTGTCTCATCTTTACATTTTGCATGAACAAAACACTGAAAAGCTAACTGAGCATATAATATGTAGAGAATTAAAAACAAATGAGTCCTATTTAATTAAATTTACACAGGGCAATAAAATGCATATCTTATCTCCAAAACCAAGGCTTTACAAGCACATAAATCCAACTATTTATGTATTCATTTTATATGGGCTTACACTGATGGGTAAAGAAGGATGACATTAATTAATAAGACAAAAAGGTGAATGTAGCCATAACAGTGGATCCAAGTATCACAAAACCATAGATTCTCCTCTTGAACCCAGTGAATCAGCTCATTTGTGCAAGTGATTTAAGGCTTTTAATGCCTTTTTCGAGGTGAGACAGCAGAAGTCCACAAACAAACCGTAAAGGCCTGGAGGAGGATTGTTTCATTATCAAAGGGTCGTGTATTGATTACACAGCCTGTCTGCAGGATTCGGAGGCAGGCAGATTAAGGCTGTGAATGACAGGCGAGCGAGGAAAACCTGAGCAGCCAGTTCTCCCTCGGCTCCTTTCATTTGCCATTCTGCTTGGCAGCCTGATGGATGTGGACATATTCATGGCTGATAGAGCTGTGGGTCATCTCTCTGCTGACCTCTTGTGGCCTGGTTACAACACATCAAAGTCGCTGTAAGAGGCTCCTCAATCACTTCCTTTAGATTACTTTTCTACGTCGGAGAGGTTTCTGGCAGATATGTGGCTCAAGTCATTTGGTCCAAGTCTCAAGTCATTTTTCTTGGTCCTTGGTTAAGGCACATCAAGTCACAGTCATATCTGCAGTATTGTGGCTATAAAGAGCACAGACAAGATTTTAGCACCTGTCCAATGATGATGCCACTGGCCAATTTATCAACCACATCACCAGAATAAATGTGAGCTAAGTACGTTTCTGCAAAACCACAGAGAAGTTCAAGCTTAACCTTCTCGTGTTTGTTTATGTTGAATCTTCTATTTCTGTTGTCACAACGCCATGCTTATTGTCCAGTAAGGTTTAGACAAAAAGCCTTTTGTGAGAGTGAGGAAAATATCACAGTTTGGCTTTAAAATAGCCTACCTGTTTCCGTCGGAACAAAAATTTCCCCCCACAAGTTGAACTGCAGTCGCCCGCTTGAATGCCTTCCCCCTCAACATCCTGTTGTGAAAATCAGTTAATAAGCACACAATATGAGCTTGATATGCCAGGTTTGTTACAAATGTCAACCTTGGACACATCTTTAGTTTGCAGAAACATTCACTTCTAACATTATATCCTGGTGACTGGGCTGCAACTGATGTGCTCATCTTTGTTTAAACTAGCGGAAACTAATAACTTTATTGAAGCTTCTATCCTCAATTTCTTTTCAGTGCAAAAAGAATATTCCCTTACAGTGAAATACTAAAAGCCTGACTGAAACAAAAAAATAATTAACTAAAGTGAAAAAGTTTCATATTTTCTGTCGAGTCAAAGTTGCAAATCATCCCAAAAAAAAAAAGTGAGTCCACATCTGTGGTTTCTGGTCTGCTTTATGCTAAGAAGAAGAAGACGTGGATGTGTATTCAAAAGAAATGTCGTGGTGGTGGGATCATAAATGAATCACATCATCTGCTTACATCACAGTGAATTAGCTTAATTCTTAGAAATGGGCTCAAATATGGTAAGTGGCTGTGATGGCCCTTGCAGCAATGACAATTTGTTGGATGAGTGGTCCTTGCTTCCGGTAGCTCCCTCCTCTACCTCTGCATGTCACACTTCCCACCAGTTGAGGATGAGTCACAAACGTCCTCTGAGGTCATTGCTGATGGAAGCCACTGGTTAATCCTCGGAGGCTGAGGCTCCCATCGTGGCTTTCAGGAAATGAAAGAAGGCAAAGCATCCCAATTACAGTTTAATGACTTACATTTATGCCCTCAATAAGACATCGTGTAGGTCATGTGACCTATAACTGAGGACAACCGTGACAAACCATTAATCAGTCTGCTGTAAACAAGCATTCACCTGCTCTGCGGCGGGGGATGGGACAGAGCTGCCTCAGAGAAGACCACCGCTGCGAAGGAAAACATTTTAAAGAATGTCTGTTAAGTAATACAGCGTAAGTATATCATGATGACGTTCACATGATGGATAAAAGGTTTGACATCAGTGTGGTAGAGTCGGCTGCTGCAGGGCTGGGAAATAAGTCCTTGTTAGAGCGAAAATTGAGCACTTAAGGCTTCGTCACCCTCTCTCTGATGGGTCGTACAGCTCATAGAGACATTTTAACGGTGCTTTAACCTTTGAGGACCCGTATCGCAATCGTCGATAAGAAAAAAATATATCTTCAATGAAGTACACTACTTGCTTCCTTGAAAATTGCTGGTAGACGTCTTTGGCGCAATTGGTTATGGTTTTGGTACAGCAGCGGGTCAATTGCTCTCTCAAAAGCACTTTCACCTTTTAAATCCCAACAAACACTTTCCCCCTCTCCAAGATTCTGCTCACATACTCAGACTGTGGTTAAAGATGTTTCACGCTTTCAGGAATCAAAAGATCATTTCTAGTTTGGTTTGCTGCTTAGAGACTGACCTCATTAAAGAAACCAGTGACCTTCTTTTGGCCGCCAGAACGGGGTGAAAGTTCAGTTTAATCCTTTCACATCTTAGTGCGAGCTTTGATTATGTAGAGCTATGCAATTATAACTGATCAAATTCTGGATTAGCAATAAGGACGTGGCACTTAAACTCAGTGTTAGGCCTCATCCTGCTCCACTTGGTGATAGTGTTGAGAGTTATTGAGGAAAACAGTAACAGTATTACATGTGACAGTTAACAACCAAGAATAAACGGTAAATGTTGAATATTTTGAAAGCAATTTTGTGTAAAGATAAATGTATAATTTAGCAATCTAGTCTGCGGTCCTTCCATTTCTTTGCCTAACCAGATGAGGGCAGCCAAGATCTGCAGATGTGACTAATGATGCCTGACTCTTTGGGAAAGAGGAGTTGCAGGATCGATTGCAGTTTCACAGTAACCTGATGGCCCATTTAGCTTTGTTACAGTAGAGTAGCCCTGGGTCACACATTCCAGCACAATAGAGGAACATGACAACCTGTGGCCTCAGTCTGCCGGTAAGTTAATACCAGAGCTTCACTGCAGTGTCAGCGTCAATGTACTATGTGTTATCTTATGTGTTAAGTCAAAGCGAATAAACATATTCGTACAAATATATCACACTCTTTCTATTCAGCGGTGGAATCGGTTTAATTGAGGTTTCATCTGACGAGCTCTCTGTTGCTTGGTTGAATGGAACAGGCCATGTGATGCTCGAGACCAGGAAGGAGGCACTCAACTATGTTAGAAGCATCACTTTTGAGTAAATTCCCTGCAGGTGTAGGGTGACTCAGCAAAAGACTCATGGGGAAAGGTTCAGTCAGGGTTAAAAAGGGATCCATCAAAGCGCAGGTGTATGCTTTATGTTACTTATTGATGTGTACCGGCAAATCGTCTTATTGTCTAAAATAAAAAACATTGGTCACACAAAAGTAACTCCTGAAAAATGATATGGCACACGGGAGATGAGCCAGTTCCTAAAAAATGCACAGCATCCATGTTAGATCTGCCATAAAAGAAGCGAGTGAAGTCATGAATGTCGAATGCTTGAATATAGCATCATGAACTTAGAATTTAACTTTCCTAAATATTTCACACCCCAATTTATGTGACATCAACGATCCTCATGTGATAGCAGGGTGTTACCGCCCCTCAAAGTAAAGGTCTCAGCATGCGTCAAATTAACTGGGACATAGAAATGTGTCATCTGACATCTAACAGCAAGATTATTTATGCGTGTTCTCAGATGGCGACACTTGAATGCGGGATGAAAACCCTGCTTCCATTAAGAGGGATAGTGAGTCACACTTCCAGGCAGGGGAGCAGAGGAAGCTGCATCAAATCTGATAAATGACCTCATGTGATGCCACTTGAGTCAGCACTGGGCGTTTGAAAATGAAAAAAATGTTTAAAAAATCTGGAAGTGAGGAGTCAGACAAAAGTGATCCCATCAGAACTTTGTAGTCCCTGTGTCTGTGTGTGAGGCTGCAGCTCAGGGCTACATTAACCGCTACTAGCATGAAGGGCCCCAACACACCGGACACTGTTGGGGTTGTCGATGAGTGTCTGTGGCTGTATTTGTAGCAGTGTGTCCCACAGTGTTGGCCGATTTAGCTTGTAGAAGTGGCTGCAGACAGAGCCTTCTCGGTGAGAGAGATCACTCTGATTGGCCGTTAAGCTAAGCGAATCAGTGCACGAGAAGTGAAACTAAAAGAGCGAATGAGAGCCCCTCAGGCCTGTGGCTGTAGCATCCAATTTTTCACACATTTAGCCCAGTTTCTCATAACAATGGTTTGCATATCTGCATTCACCAGTCCTCATTTTCCCTTTTAGAATGACAAATACAGACTACCGCCACCTGGTGATATGGAGTGGTACTTCCTGTAGTCTCTGTGGTGCTACTTTTTAACTAAAACAGTAGACTTGAGGCAACGCACCAGTCAGCTTTTGCTGCCACCAGGTCTTTGATGTCAGTTTCGTGTGTCTGGCCCTTACATGCCCAGTGAGTTTCAACGGTCACATTGCATTGTGGGTCAGGAATAAAAAACACAACATCTCTGTTAACCCGCATGAAGTTCATGAAGCTCTCTTTTAAATAATGGTGTTGCTCTTGCTTGTACTGTAGCTACTCTAATGAAACATTAGAGAAGTTGTGTTAAGTACGAAAAAGAGTTCAACGAGTGGCGTCATTAGCATATTTTAGGGGGGGCTGAAGCCCCCTTAGAATCATTTGGTGTTTTTATTATCTTTTTTTTTTTTTTTTTTTTACAAAAAGTGCAGACAAATTCAACATAAAGTGGCCAGCACATGAGTTTATATAAATAATCATATAACCTGTCATTATTCACTTGAATATGATCATAAATCTGTCCGTTTCCCTTCACTTCATAAGATAGAGAGAGCCCCTTCAGTGTGTCCTTATCCAATCCATTCCACTTGTTCATATAGAGAACGCCCACATCACTGAAAATCCAGTCCACGTTTTCCCTGAGACCTTGCTTGCACTCAGCACCTGCAGCATGTGTACTTAGAAGCACACAGAGCGACTAGAGCAGCATGAGGAGAAGAACATGAATGAAGAAGAATGGATATAAGAACGTTTTTCAAGAAAGTAAGTATTCATCACTGCTGGTAGTAACAATTAGTTAGCTCCAGCCCCAAGCTAACAGCAGAAAGTCCCATGTAATTAATGAACCAAGTGCTCCCTGTTTGACAAATAAAAACCTAGCTTGCACACTATAAACGATCTCCGCGCAAATCTCACCTTTGTTGTTTCGCTGTCAAAAGTTACATTCCTGCTCAGAGAGAACGCGCTAGTTAGCTAGTTAGTCTGAAATGCATTGTTATGTGAAGGCCCTGGTTGTTATAGAGTTAAATGTGCACTTTATTTACCATATACTATCTTTGGGGTGACTTCCTTCCGGAGCATCAGCAACTCAATATGAAAATGAAATATGAAACATTTCAGTCAAGATGCACCATATAAGACTATATATATATATATATATATATATATATATATATATATATAGGGTTAGGGTTAGGGTTATATATATATGTGTGTGTGTGTGTGTGTGTGTATATAAAAGCCAAATTAGCCTGACCCAAATATTTTCAAGAGTATCTTAATATTACTTTAATTCAAGTAATTGAGCAATATTTTTCAGGGCTTGAAATTTTAGTCACATATGTGCCCAAAATGTCATCTGTGCAACTTCAAAATATTTGGGAGCAAACAATTACTGTGTTGAGAGCCTCTCAACACAGTAATGTAAACATACTGTTACTGTGCAAACCTGTGTTTGTTCTTTTGTGCTTGCGCGCTATGTCTGCTCACATGTCCTTAAAACCTAGTGACCCCCTTGGTTCAAACCTACTTATTTTCAAAACTCCACACAGCAGGCCAATTGCTCTGTAAATTGGATGTGATTGTTGCTTGTTGCTTGTAGAATAACCAACAAGCACTTCTGGCCAGTTGCCAATGACTTACCACTTCGAAATAACTTTGAGTATGTCTTGTACCTCTTACAAACTGTGCTCTTCAGCAATCCCAGTTTGAGCTGTATTGTTATTTATAATGTAGCAGCAGAGCTAGAATCAATTTGAAACTATTTTGATAATCGAATAATTGCTTCACTCACTTTTTATCCAAAAATGCCAAACATTCTCTGACTGTGAGCCAATTGTCACATTAAAAAGGCTATTCTCTTTGTTGTCAATGATACCACACTCAATATTGATCAAATAAAGAATTTGAAGATGCCAGCTCGGCCTCTGGAGAATTCTAATGGCGTAAAAGTGTTAGAAAATTGAAAAAGTTAATAGCATTAATCTATATTATAAGATCACACAACACTGGACCCACCAGGAACTGTTCAAAATCTCGGCCTTTTCCTGATACAGACATGCCGATTCAAACACACTCACACCTCCTTCTCTCCCTTTGGCAAGCACTTCTGCTTCTCTCGCTGCTCCTGCCTCTACCACCCACACTGGGATAAGTCATCGCTGCTTCAGCGCGTAAAGCCTGGTCTTATCTGAACAGTAGCATTGCCTTCTAGGTCTTATTCTTGATCTCCCCTCTGTCTGCAGCAGAGCTGCTACACAGCTTCCCAAGTGTCTCCGTGAGCACTGCAAGAAAACAGGTGATACATACATACATACATACATACATACATACATACATACATACACACATACACACAGACTGAAGACAGTAACCACGATATATTCCTTTTCTTTTTATTCTTCTCTCTGTTTGGAAATTGCAGGGTCAATATTTTCATTAATCACATTACTTGACATGATGCACCAAAATTTACTCTATCTGTTTACAGGAATACACTGAATAGAACACAAGGTTTCACAATGGATACACGACTGACGTTTTGCCCATTGCACTTACAACAGTGAATGACATTTTCCAGATTTTTTGATTCATTTTTTTTCCCTTCCCTTTCCAATCATCACCTCGCAGATCACATCCATCAAACTGAAGACCTCCTGATAGTCTGACAAGACATTCTACTCTGCAGTTGTTTGTTGGAGGTTTTTTCTTCTTGTTTTACAAGCACGATATGTATAGAAACTATACACAGACTGGATATGTTTCTGAATACGAGTTTTGTTCCACTGTTGTAAACAGTCAATACAAGTCAGCCACATACACTATGCTTATGCAATAATTAGAATAATCATCATCATTAGTTTCATCATCATCCTCATTATTGTGGTAATAAATATTCTTTTTATACACAAAAGTTGGCAGCAAATACGGCATGGGGATGCACATGACAGCCGTACTCAAAACTCAAAAGCTGTACAGAAGAATGACTTTGTATTTACAATAAGAATGTGTGTCTGTCTGCTTTTCTGTCAATCGGATGGCTGCACCGAAGGCTGTTTTGTTTCATGCACCTCATATCGACCAGATAGTGTCTCCACCTCTTATTTTGATACAGATCTTACGCTGTTCCGTCGGAGGCACTTACGCAACCTCCACATTTCTGCACTTCAGTGATCAGCGAGTGCTACCAGTCAGGCTTGTGCTTTCAAAATGACATGCCCTGATTTGTGAATGACTGGCTGAACATTTTCACTCATCAATATTCTCTACGTTGGCCTGTGAAAGTCAAGGTTCGTTAGGCAAACCTTGGTGAAATCATGCCTTACCTTTTTTTAATTCCAAGAATATAAGATCTAATCATGCATCTGTCCAATGGCTTGGCTGCTGAGTGGTTTAATCAACAATGAAATATCCGATAGAAGCATTCCATTCACCCCACAGGTTATACTGACACCCAATATGTACACTGACAAGTATTAATGAGAAGTGCTGACCATCTGTATCACAGGTTTATAGCAGCACGGACAGTCACTGCAAGCCAAACACTGAGGAGCCCAGGTCAGCCAAAAAACGCACGAAAAACTCAATGAGGGCTTACAAACAGCCAGACAAAGCCAAGCAAACCCATGCTTCAAAGCAACATGATGGTGGACATTCAAAACTGACAGTCTACACAGTTTACCCTTTGGCAACAAGTCCCCCGACAGAGGGGGTAGTGAGGGGTCAAAACATGCCACGAAAATAAAAACAATTCTAGATCAATATTCAATATTCAAATTCATACAGACAAGTTGCTAAGTAAAAACATTTTCATGACCTTTTTTTTTCAACTCTTTTAGTTCATAATTTTGTCATTTTCTTGTGAATACAGTGATGATAATAAACTGTTTTAGGCTGAATCACTTCCAGGTTCAAAATCAGTCATTGCATAGAACGTTTGAATTGATAATTGCTTTCATCCTCTCCTATATCTGTATGTGTGTGTGTGTGTGTGTGTGTGTGTGTGTGTGTGTGTGTGTGTGTGTGTGTGTGTGTGTGTGTGTCTTTGCACAAGTAGAGGCAGTGGGCCCAGATGGTAGTGAGATCATCTTGTGGGTGAATTAGTAACCTCATTAATCAGCAGGAGGTTAACAGGTCTATTCAGTGGAGAACACAATTAACCTTGGCTCTGACGTGTAGCTAGGATGCAACGTGTATAATGTGTGAAGTATGTGTGTGCATGTGTGTGTGAGAGTTTGCAAGAGATAGAGAGAGAGAGTGTGTGTGTGTCTGTGTGAATGTGTTCGTACCTGTCTGCATGCTCATGTGCACCTGCACTTCACATGCACGTCTGGACGCGGTACTGTGGTTGTAAACCCTCTGACAAATTGTATTACGGCTATTTATCGACAGATGTGTTTGATATTTCCCATCACTAATTTAAACAACATTTATACGATTGTGCTATATACCATTTTCTGCATGCTATTGCTTTTCAAAATCAACAAGCAAATTATTTGATGCAAGAAAACAGATTCAAACAAATAAAAAGTGAAAAATATAAAGTTTTACCAAAGAAAAACACAGAACAACAAAAAAAAAAAAGAAAGTCACCGGAGAGTGATTCCATAAATACACAGATGACAACTTTACATAATTAGATCTCTGATTTGTTTTTATGTACATACAATAGTATACAGTTGTGTAAAAAGAAATGCATGATGACATGGACATTTTAAAACATGTGAGGTATACAAGTAAAAACATGTACTGAATAAGGCTCTTTCATTCAGTGAATATCAGGCAAAAATGAAAAGAAACTAAAAGATGAGACAAATCATTAAAAAGGATAAAAACCCCATAAGGGACTTTATCCTTTTTATAGTCAGCCCCAGAGCGTTACAGTCAGCTCTGGGGCTGACTATAACGATGGCTTTGCGATGGCTGATAAAGAGCCGTGGCCACTCTTTCATTTGGTCCTCTCATCTGTGTGAATCTCACACTTTGTGGGCACACCGGTAGTAATTCCCTTCCCTAAAAACCTACAGCTAATGACTAGTGGCATCTCATAGGTGGTGAAAAAGTATTTGATATGGGCTTCTTTTTTTCAGTTTTTTTGACATAGTTGTGCGTGCATTCTCATGTCCACGTTTACACAATGCATTCTGTAGACATCAAAACAAAAAGAGGAGAAATAAAAACACATTCAAAGAAAGGGTCAAATTCCCTATACTGGAATGTACTGTAGAGATCAGAGAAACCAAGCATTCGAGGATTGTGGTGGAGTTGTCAGGTTGGTTGTCATTGCCGTGATACACCTCGTCTACTCCAGGTGTGTGGTGTCATTGTGGGCTAAGACAGGTATCTTTGGTACCAGAAAAACCTATGAAAATTTTGACTTCTTCTTTCGTCTTTTTTTGTGTATTTTGCATGAAAAGACTCTGAAGACATCAATGTAGAATCAAATATCCTTGCCAGATGTGCAGTCCTCAGACATGAGTGGGGTTTCACCGAAGCTCCCGTAGAGGGCGCTGTGGGGCTTCCTTTATTGAGCTGTTGAGGCATACAAACACGCTGAAATTCTCCCATGATATCCAGGTGCCTCAGTTAGTGGCTCTTTTACTGTCCCACAGATCCCAGGAGGCATTTGTAGGAGAGGAGGGGAAGCAGGACTCGCATCCCCCCTCCCCCTCTCTCCTCCGCTTCACCGCATCCTCATTATTGAACGTTGTTGTCATCCTGAAATAAAGACAGTGAAGATGTGAATGTTACCAGGATAAAATTAAATGTAAATGCACAGTTGCATATATAAAATGAATACTGCAATAAAGACTAAACCAATATAAATTAAGTTAATAAAAATAAGGTATAAGAATATGTATTAATCCAGGCCTTGAAAAATTCTGAATGTTTTGCTAAGGCCATCACACAGCTGATACCTTCTGCAATGTTTATGTTGCAGCCCTGCCCGCTCACTCTCCCTCTTTTACTTCTCATGATTCTCCAGCCAATCAAAGCCTTGCTGCCGACACCAGCAATAATCCAATGGGCTGAGCTGACTGGCCTGCTGCTCTAAGAAGCCCTGAGTCGGTTTTATCTCCACATTCCCCCACTACCCACAGACATGCAGATGAATCCTAACAGCTGAATGAAGGGCCATCATTCAAATGAGCCACAACTTTGTCCGGCGCGAGTCACAGCATGTGTTTTGACAGCCGCTAAACAAAGTGCATTGAATTCTACTTTATTTGCACTTCTGCAGTTGCGCTCCATTGAGCAGAATTAGTTTTCGTTAGCTCGTTCTACCATGTAATGAGTGATGCTTACCATGAGTCATGAATCTGTGTGCCTGCATGAGTTCTTGTCCCTGTGTGTCATTGCGTGTGTGACATTAAAGCAAAGCCACAGTTAGCCTTCTCAGGCTAATTATAGCTTGTGTGCTTGGCCCAGATTATTTGACGATTGTGGAGTCAGAAGGTAAACTGTGCTAATGCTGACCTCCCTTGTTCTTGGCTTTGGCCTCTCACCTCTGCAGCAGAAAGGTCAAGCATGCTGTGACCTGACCTAACACAGCAACGAACCAGTTAAACTACACGCTAAAGCAAAAAAACAACAACAACAACAACAAAAGGAAAACCGATAACAAAACCAAATTCAGCAAACAAAGACCTCAACATTATAACTTTATTGCAATACTGTTATAATGCAATGTTCTGGTAGGATACCTTTTGTCTTCATTTATGTGGATGCCAATTTACACACACCCCAAACCCAAATACAACTGCACACCAAGTGTAACCACCCCTCCCTCCCTCCCAGACAAAACTGCAGAGGAATTGTCCAAGGATCTCAAAAAAGAGCTCAAGGTTTCAACCTGGCCTACAAATTCCACAGATCCCAATATGATTGAGCATCCGTTGGGACACAATTAAAGGAGTCGCCTAAGTCCTGTTACCAGGCACTACAGGACACCCCCAGAGGTCCCATGTCCATGCCTCAATGGGTCAGAACCAAGCCCGATTCATGACTAGGCCTCTGTGGATCAGACTGGTTCCATCAAGTCACACGGATGCTCCATAATATCGATATACATGGGATTTGGAGGCAAGGTCAGCAACTTGTACTCATCCACTTTCCTCTGATATCACGGCCAGGGTGGGAAGCTCAAACACTTTATTGCTGTGATCCAGGTTGCAAGGTCTATGAGTGTAGGGAATCTGACAAATGGTTATTGTTTCTCGAAAGATCAGCAGCTGAAAAGATGACAGATTGTGAAATCCGCATCATGATCGGAAAGGCGTAAACTAATTCTACACTTGAACGGGCACATCCGCCATGGCCCCCCCTTTGTGCTCACTCGCATGTAGCCGCCACCTAAAATTGCCTGATTTTTTTTCATCAAGATCCATGCATTATTCCCTGACAAAATAGTGAAAATGTCTCGCAATGTTTAAGGAGGTGAGAAAAAAATTCCTTGATCCATCTCTTTATCCCGATCCACATCAAAAGTTAATGGGGTCTGTTCTGACCAAAACTCATCCTCCACCCAGGTTTCGTGGAAATCTGTTGTTGTGTATTGCTGCAGACAAACCAGTCTACACACGCCTGGATGTGAATCGTACTGGATATGGGTGAATGCTAATATTAGCTAATCTTTTCAGTTGCTGATCTATTCTGAAGCTGTGAAATGATAACCAGATTCATCAGATTGCCAACATTTATGTGACTTGCAATAGCAGCATAACGTCATCCCAGGATTTGAGCTTCACACGTTAATCTTGATGTCAAAATGGTGAAAATATGGTCTATTGCAGCATAGTTGTTTTTGGTGTGGCAGGGTGCATTGTCCTGCTGGAGGGACATGCTTGTGTTTGTGTGGATGACTCAAGATCGGTGCACATACATAAGAGCACACACACACATATACACACATAAATGAATGTGTGGAGTTACTTTAGACACTTACCACTGGTCCGATGAGGCATCAGACGTTTCCACAATCAGCATTCTGGGACTGTAGTTCTCTGAAGGCATCCACTTACTTACAGGCCTCTTCAGTCCTCTGCTCGTGTCTTGTAACACCGTGCTGACGAAGCATCAGCCTTTTTTAATTCACTTCAATCGTGTGCCCATGTCTGGGGAATTCAGTGCTGACAAGGCATCCTTTGATTCCAGCTCTGTTCAGTAATTTGGGGTAAGGGAAAGGTGCAGCGGATCAGTCCGAATATACAATCACAGGATTTAATCAGTCATCACTTTCACTTGAGTCTTCTCATTATGCAGACACGGACTATGCAAATTCATGTAAATATCCAGCTGATAAATCACTTAATCCGTTAATCAAAAGGGTGACAGCATTCTATGTTGTCACAGCCTGGGGTTTCGTTGTACTAAATAAAACAAAAACTTACAAGGTTTCACTAGCAATCAGCAGTTTAACAAGTTGCACCATTATTGTATTTGTTTTAAATGACGCAAGTGCCACAAAAGTGAATAAACACATTATGACACTTTGAAATTGTTTTCAACAATGACGTGGTTTTCACTCGCATGGTGGAGCAGGTGACATGGTGTTCATCACAAAGACAGTGATCCCCCCAACCACAATTAAGCACGTAAATGAAAAGTATTAATTTCTCACGAGATAAAGAAGAGTTAAAGAGATACTCACTGATGCATTCAGGATCTCACTTCCTCTTCTTCCTCTGTCATTTGAAATTTATTTAATGCAGTTTCATAGGTTTTTCAAGTACAGAGCTACCAATCCATCTCATCTCAGCTCTGCATACCCTGGAAAAAAGAACATAGTTGAGTCAAAATAAACAAGTGAAGCTCATACACTAAAAATTCTCAAACAAAGAGGAAGCAAATTCATAATTCTGTTGATAAGAAGGCTGCCATCTGTTGTCCCTCTTTCTGAAAATCAATCCATTCTTCTAAATTAAAAGTTTCACAAAAACATTTCGACTTTCTAATAATGCCAGTGACTTTTTTAAATTACTTTTTTTTTTACTTACCCTCCTCTCTTTAGTTCACCAAAATGAAGTGAACTTCTTCCCAAGGCCAGACAAAGCTGCAGGAATGATAAAGAGGAGAAAAATAGAAGAAGAACTGTGAAAAACCCTTCCAAGGCATCCCAGTGTCTTAATTTCCGCTGTAAAATTAGACTCTTCTTTAACATACACTGAAGAGAAGCTCTATTTCAGTTTCTTAAACATTTATTTATTCATGACCGTACCGTCTCCCAGTTTCCCCGCCTGCTCTGCTGCCCCTCCTTGCAGGATTTTGGTGAGAACATTGTCCCCTTCAGCAGGTGGCTGTCCTGCTGCAGCGCTGCCTATACCTAAAGGTTTACTACCGATCCCAACAGGGGCTGCCTTGGAGCCTTTAAATGACAAAGAACATCAACATCCCATATACTTTCATTTACCCGTGATCATTGTGTGGGTTATGGTATTGGTGGAACTGAGACTCACCGATGCCTGTTAGAGGTGGTGTAGCTATTTTAGTAGGCTGCGGTGCTGCTGGGACTCCTGTTGTTGTTTTCAGTCCTGTGGCAGCTGCTGCAGGTGGAGCATCCACTTTTGCCTGTTGTTAATCAAACCGAGACAAATACAGAGTTAAGACACTATATTTTGCCACTATATGTTATTTTAGACAACTCTAAATGGAATGTCACTTAAAATAGAACCTAACCCAATTTCCCATCAGCACTGGGATGAATAGGTTTGAATTGTTTGTTTTGGGTTAATGTATTCTTGTAATGTTTACCAAGACATCAAAATTATGGTATTTTACAGCAAGAACTACTGTCATCATCTTAAACCTAAATGAGAAAAGTGGCGGATTTAGGGTTTTCAACTAGCTCGTCCTCAAGAAATATGTAAAGTAGGATCAATTCATGTAGGGAAAATAAAACTAGGTTTAGGTCTACTCACAGCTGTTGTGGCTGGTTGCCCTGCTGCAGACCCTCCTCCTGGCTGGCGTCCCTGTGCTGGGACTTGGCCAGATTTGGGCTGCTGCTGTGGTGGTCCTGCTCCTGCGGTGGTTGTTGTAGGCTGGCTGCTCTGAGGGGCCTGGCTGTGCGGCAGTGGTTGCTGCTGCTGCTGCTGCTGTTGCTGTGGCTGCTGCTGCTGATGCTGCTGCTGCTGTTGTTGTGGACCCTGTTGATGCTGCTGCTGGGCTTGCTGGGTGCCATCAAGTGGTTCAGCTGGATGTCTCCCAGACTGGCCCTGACCGCCTGACCGCTGTTGCCCAGCATGGCTCTGAGGGGACTGCTGCTGCTGTGGTTTAGGCCCTGCTGCAGAGGGGTCCTGCCTTCTGGAGGTTGTGCGTTCTCCTTGGGGTCTCTGGGTCCGTCCCCCAGTGCCATGGTGATGACCAGTGGCCGGGTCTCGAGAGAATTCGCCTGAGTTCCGGGGACTTGCCTGGGCAGAACGGGAGTCCGGACCGCTTCGTCTTTGAGCAGATGTGGAGTTTCTGCCATCAGTGCGGGCATTTGGGTCTTTGGGATGTGTCCTGGAGGAGCGGGAGGTCCTGGGATCCTCTGAGGAGTGGCGAGAAGAGCTGTGTCTGCCAGAGCTGCTGCCGCTGTGGTGACGGTGGTCTCGTGATGTTGTGGAGGAGGGGTGGCGTTGTTGGTTGTATTCATCCTGGGGACAGTATTCCTCTGGAGGTTCGTCATAATCATGGTAGGTGTGTTTACTACGCCTACCTGTAGATGAGTGACCACCATGATGTCTTGAGCGATCAGAACGGGCTTCCCGTGGCTTCTCAAACCAATCAGTCTCCTCTTGGCCCAAATGATAGGCTTTTTGAAACCAAAACAAAAATGATCAGTCAATTGTTTTATGTGACAAGAGGAATAGCATGCTGATTGAAGCCATGCAAAATATCTGAGGAAAACGTGCTCCACATCCCAGAGCCATGCACAATTTGAGGAATCCACCAGAACAAAACAACTTAAAAAACAGACATCACCACACACTAAAAAATTATGCGTGCAAAACAAATATATAAAACAGGCATTTTTGGCTTATCACATGGAACAATCCATAAAAAAAAAGACAAGACAAGCAAAGTAATAGTGCTCTTCTCAAAATTCCACACTTGGCATGCAGTCCCTTTCCAGCACACAGGAACGAATGTCAGGCAGTACAAATTATTCAGCACCAGTTACCTTCACTGTCAGAAACAGCACAGTGCATGTCATCTACGAGGTAAGGGTCATCTGGTTTATAGACATGACTCCTGGGCAGGTCCTTCTTGTGATGATCCTGCACATCTGGCAACGAGTGGCTGGAGCCGTACTGGTTCCTCACGTCGTGGGCGTCTGCTATGCCAGTGCCTCTTCCCATGCCTACAGGCTTCCCGACAGGACTGAGAGGGCTCTCCTCTTCTGAATTCTGGTTGCGCATTGGAGGCCTTCCACTGCGGCTGCTTCTCTGAGACCGCTCCATGGCATCCCTCTCATAGGATTTACTTCTGTGGCCTGTGGCGTCCCTAGAAGAAATCTTGTCCATACCATATCCAGTTGACCTTGACCTCCCAGAGCTGTACATGCGGTCTTCCTCCTCAAGACCCTCACGACTGGTGCCGTAATATTTCTGCTGATCATATGCATTTTTCTTCATCCCGTAGGTGACGTCATCCTGATGCTTCTTGGATCTGGACACAACTGTACAGCTGCCTCCTGTTGATGTTGTCATTGTATAAGAGGCAAGGTCAGACTCCACATCCCGTGCCTCCTCAATAGGGGAGAATTTTGAAATCTTCTGCTCCATCCCCTGCTTCCTGTGCTTACTACGTTTAGAGGAGACAACTGCAGGGGCAAGATTCTTGGGCGTGAGTTTGTGGCTACTCGAGTTGCTCCGTGATGAATGTTTATAATCATCATAATAATACGAAGAGCCACCACTCACTGTGGTGCTGGTACGACTGTCCACTGTACTGTAACCCGTTGTGCCTGTAGGTCTGCCATAAGCATCCACAGGCTCATCTTCTGGCCTACCGTAAGCACTGCCACGTGCAGGGCCATTCTCACTGCGATATCGCCCTCCTACAGGATGGCCAAGAGCATCAGTGGCTTGGCCAGCATTGTCTTTAGTCAACTCACTGATGTCATCAATCATGACGTAGTTCCGTGGAATATTCTGCTCAAGGTTAGAGGTGTACAGTCCATCTGAAGCATAAGCAGAGGTGGGGCTCTCCACACTGTGTGTCAGGCCAGGCTCAGGGGGACGGTATTGTCCATACGCGTTGCTGTAGACTGAGCCAAAGTTGCTATCTGGAGCTGATGTGGCCACTGACACTGCTGGGTTGCTGATGACCTCATAGTTGGTGGGGAGTTTTTGCTCAAGGTCAGCTAAGGATGTCTGCCGAGGTCTTTGATGGACTGTAAGGATCTCTGCCTGGGGCTGGTAAGAGATACCAGGCTGGTAAGAGCTGTGGCTGGGGTAAGGAAGGCTCTGGGCTGGCATAGGCTGACCAGGAGGATGGAAACCCTGGTGACCATGCTGCTGAATGCCAAGATCTGTCTGGTAGGAGGACTGGCCATACATGCGGGAGGGATAGGTTCCCTGGTTTTGGTAGCCTGGGCCTGGTGGAGGATGGGGCTGGAATGTTCCTGGCTGGGGTGCAGAGGATGAAGGGTACTGAGGAGGTTGGAAACCTATCTGCTGGTAAGCAGAGCCCTGCTGCTGTGTTGATGGTTGACTTTGAGGGTATGGATAAGACATGTAAGATGAAGTTGAAGGATACTGGGAGGTTGCATTGAGGTCATTAGTAAACTGACTCAATGGCGCAGTGCTGGGTCTTGTCAGCAGACCGTTAGCATCAAAGGTTCCTTGTGCGGCTGCCATCCTGAGGTTATTGAGCTCAGTGTCTGACATATAGTCCCGAGCGTCACCCATACATCTCATGTAAGCCAGCTCCCTTCTCTCTCTTTCCTTCACCATGGTCTCCTTACGTTGGGTGATCCCAAGCTCCAAGTAACGTAGCTTGGCATCAATCTCTTTCTCCTCTTCCTCCAATTCAGCCTGCTGCTTACGGAGTTTCGAAGACTCTTGTTCCACAGCCTTTAGTTCGCTCAGCAGGCCGGCCTTGGTGACGCCCTGAGCAGGTCTGGGTAGGACCCTCTGGGGCATGCCAGGAGAGCTGTACATTTGTGCTGGAGTAACAATGGGGAGTGGACTCTCCTCTGGAGGGGGGCTGGGAAGAGTCCTCTTTACTTTCCTCATCAGAGAGTTCTGCTGCTGCTGCAGGGAGGCCATCTGCTAGGAGAGGCAGAGACACATCAGCAAACACTGAGCTATTAACAGAATGTGTTTATGTAAATTAGACTCATTATTGTACAGTGGGTACTAACAGAGGGTCTACACATTTCTTCATCCCTAGACCTAAGTCAGGGGTGATGCAGCCTGATATGTTGTTAGGCTACTTTAGATTAATTAACCTATGTAGTACGAGAGCGATGACTTCATCAGGAGTTTAATTAACACAGTTTGATTTCATCATATTGATTAAAATGTTGTTTCACTGAAACCAGACATGAAGTGACATTTTTCCTTATATGCCTGCTAACAGTGTTAAGTAAAATGTTGAGCGGTGGCAGTCAGTGTAACACAGAGTACCTTAATTACATGATAATATTGCAAAGCAATACATTTTTACCATGTTACTTGTTACACTAAACAAGAAACACAACACTGGCACATACAATTAATAAGTATTAAATATGTCTGTACCTGTACCAATAAGCAACATTTGTGTTTTTTAAATGTTTAATTTGCAAAATTTGGGATCCATTGTCAAAATGTTCTCTATAATTAATAAAATACTTAACAAATAATTTGTATTTGAATAGCTTAGTCAATGTAAACATAAGCGTGAAATGCTAAAAAAATTCTTTACAAATTGCCAGAAGACAACTATAACGAAGCAGTTATGTCTTTTGATTTCATGTACTTTTTTAGAAACATGCACAAACAGTTTCCCTTTATTCCTTTGATCAAATATCCACAGTTTCTGGCCTTTTTCAACATTGCTCAAAATATTTACATAGGACATGCAAGTAAGAACAGTCAAACACTACTATCTAAAAAGACATCTATGCTAGTCTAGTACTTACAAAATAGTTGTGCTGGGTAGATCCATGGTGATTTTTTTTAAGTATCCACAAGAGAACCGTGTATGAAACTAACGCTTAAGATTAGAAGTAAAAATGTGTAAAATCTGATTTCTATGTTTGCTTCTCAGACTAATTGTGGTCTAAGTGCAGAGCAATGTTAATTTACTTTGACCAGCTGCTAACAATCAGGAACACAGCAAAGCACCACCACACTGTATGTCCCCCTGGCAACTCTTAAGGGTTTGCCAGATATAGAAGACATGACAGAAAGAGAGAGTGAGAAAGAGAGAGAGACGGAGAGAGACAGAGAGAGAGAGAGAGGAAAAACAGACTAAAAGAGTAGAAAGGGGGAAGATAAGGGAGGAGATATAGCAGAAAAGGATGATGGGAAAAAGCTTTTCTGGCATGGCCAGCTGCTCTCATGAGAACATTCTGTCACCTACTCGATGCCAGATCCTGTGTGATCAACTATGTCCACACAAAGCATATTCTGCATACAGATATATGTATTATAATTAATATTTTTGATTCTCAGACAACACATTGACAAACAATTGGCTTATTTAAAAGGAAGCTTTTTTGTGTCTCTATATGCTAATTGGCTTTTTAAAATGTGAAATTAATTATATCTTTTTATGAGTGTTTGCAAGCATGGCACTCATAATTAGTCTGAGTGTAAAAAATGTTATGTCATCTTGTATGATGTCAACTTTTAATACTCCAAATATACTACAAATAAATTGTGCATTAATTAAAGCTCCAACAAAAACATATAGCATATTATCCAGTGCAAATAAATATGTATGGCAAACTTGATATGAGTATATATTGTATATTGGCAGCAAAAACACGCAGCATGTTGTATTTGGTAAAAATGACTCACATCTCTGTGGGGGACCTAAGGCATTATACTGATTTATGCACTGTAGCTGTCTTTGAAGAAACTGCTCCAGATTTTGCATGGATCTTGCATTTCTAAAAATAGATATTTCTTCTGAATACTTCCCCTAAAATATATATTTTTAATATTCTACTTATCCATATTTTTGGTAAGTCTTCATGAAATTCAATAACTGATAAGTTGAGTCTTAAGAAAAAGCAATGGTTTCGTACCTGACTGTTAGACAAGGCTTGCTGATGATATGGGGAGAACCTGTTCTTGCCAGGGTCCTCTGATGTGGGGCTGAGAGGCTTAGGATCCGACATGGAGCGTTGCACACTTTTTATGGGTCTTGGTAGAGTTTGGTGGCGTTGGGGTGATTCAGCAGTAAAGGCCTTCTGCTGTGGTGTAACATGGGCCTTGTTGAGTTTCTCCTGGGAGGCAAATGTTGTCTCCAGCATGCGATGGGGAGACAATGGAGAGACAGGGGAGTATAACACCTGGGGAGATTTGGGGGGGTGGCGGGATGGTGACTCATTGTGTTGCTGGTAGCCAATTTCCAGGGGATCTGGTTTCCTCCTCTCAAACTTAGCAACTCCTTGAAGTCTAGGAGAGGTTGGGTCAGATGTGTTCGCACCTACTATATGAAGACTTGTGGAGTACGGACTGATCGTTGTAGGGACACTTAGCTGAGGGGCGACCACACCCTGTGACTGAGACTCTGGTTCTGTCTGGCAGGCCAGACTCTCTCCTTTGTGGGTCCTTTCAGGGGCCGCTATGTAATGCAACAGATCAACCTTTGAGGTCTCCGCCATGGTAATGTGGATTGCAGGAGAAATCCTGCCTAGTTGGTCGGGCTCTGTTTGGCATGACGAATCATTTGTGGTCTGAATAGCTATACTTGAGGAAGCCACTTTAGATGACCCATCTGATTTAGCTTCACCGCTGGATTCAGAGTGCTTTGATGCACGTGATCGCCTGCGCCTTACTGGCTGCTGGTCCCATTCTCCCTGGTCCTCTTCATCAGTCTGCACACTGCAGTCTGCAATGCGTCTTGTTCTTCTACGCCTGTTCATGAATCTGTCCTCTCCATCTTCATCGTCTGTTTGAACACAGCTGTCTGTAATCCTTTTCACAGAGTCCTCCTCTGAGCCATCCCTCAACCGAGGCATGGAATTCTGCTTTTTCATAGTCTTGGATTCTTTGTCACTGCTTCTCAAAGACATTTCAGAGGCAGAACTATGAATAGGCCGAGCAGACACAACAGCTTGAACCACTTGCCCATCCTGCCAAAATTGAACACTCTGTCCATCTTGTTGAATAACTCTACCACTCTGGTCACAAATAATGAAACCTTGATTCGGCCCTCCTCCAACAACTACTCCTTGTAAAGTACCCTGGGCAGATGTTGCTGCTGCCGCAGCTGCTGATGCAGCGGCTGCTTCTGCTGCTGCAGCAGCTGCTGCTGCTTCCACTGCTGCTGTCTTTTGTCTTTTCTGCTCCTCCAACTGTTGCTGGAGCTGATGCTGCAGAGACTGAATTTGTTCAAGCTGCATTCTCTGCTGGGCCAGTTGTTCTCTTTGCATTATGAGCTGTGTCTCCCTCTCTGCTTGCTGTTGATGTAGGACTTGCTGTTTAATTGTATGCAGTTCTTGAATCTCACGCTGAACAAGTAGTTGCTCTTTTTCTCTGTGTCGCTGCAACTCCATACGATCTCTCTCAAGCTCCTCATGTAGACGCAGCTGCCGTAATTTCTCTAGTTCAACGCGCTCTCGCTCTAGCTGCAGCACATGCTCTTGTTGCTGACTCAGTCTCTCATCTTCCATACCTTTCTGGGCATCTGTAGGAGGAGAAAGATTGGATGTTGGCGCTAGGGCAGTACCTTGGGGTGTCGCTTGTGGCTGGACCTGTGGCGGCGCTAATGGTTGAGGTTGACTAATGGGTTGCACTTGAGGTTGGGTTTGAGTCAAAGATAAAGGTTCAGTCTGAGCAGGTAACTGCTGTGGCTGCATTGGGGCCTGCACTTGCTGGACGTTTGGAGGTTGGCCTTGAGCTTGAGAGAGGGATGTACCAATCTGTGAAGGCAGTTGAGTGTGGCCTGTCTGTTGATCTGCTGTGGTTTGCATTCCAGTTGCTGGTACATTTTGTGCTCCTAAGTGTGTTACAGGTTGGTTTGGTGAAATGGTTGCGGCTGATTGTGCAGCAATTGTTGGTAAAGGCTTTCCAAGGTACATGGGAGTTTCCTGGTGTAAGCTGCTTACATCAGGAACACTCCCTGATAGTGTGGCTGATGTAGGGTACTGGTTTGGAGCAGGGTAGGAATATGGTCCCTGTGTAGACAGAGGCATTCTGGGAGTCATTTGAGGCAACCTTGTAAGGCTTGCCAATGGTACAGCAGTTACACCTGTTGGGTATGGTCTGTAAATTCCTCTAGGCATGGGACGCAGGACAGAGGCAGGCTGGGTGGTAATTGGCAAGGTAGAAGCTATGGGAGTGTTTATGGTGGAATATATCATGCCATCACCTCCTCTCATAGCAGCAGGGTACAAGGCGCGTAAACTTGCTTGTCTAGCATTTATTAGGTTCGTTAGGGTTTGACCATTTGCTGTTGGTCTGCCATCGGGGCCATATAGCAGGTTAGCTCTAATTGATGCTAAACTTTGCTGGAGATTTAGCCGAGCTAAAGGTCCACCTCTTCCAGCCCCAAATGGCCCGAGTTCAGGGTTATTTCCATACCGGCTCCCAAACTGGTCCGCTGAGTTGAGAGCTGCACACATGCGACTGATCTCTCTGGCAGTGGTTGCACTGTACTGAGCAAGATTGGAGTCCTGTGATGCTGCTAGGTCACGTGAACCGTAGGCATATTCTGAATTGATATTTGACATGGAGCCATATCGGCGAAGGGGTAATGAAGGGGCTGCAAAATCTCCTTGTTGACGCAAGTCTGTGTAAGAGCCGTACTGTGCTCCCATGCCAAGGTATCCAGCATCATAAGCTTGACTCATGCTACTAAGATCTACTGCCAGACCCCCCTGGACATTACTCTGTAAGTAACCAGCATCAGTCGCAGATGGCAGATTAGTATCAGACATGGAGGGCTGTATTCTTCCTAAGGAGACTGTGGGTGGTTGATATGGTTTATGTTCCTCTGTCCCTCCTTGTGAGGCTTGAGGCTGTTGTTGTTGTTGTTGTTGTTGTTGTTGTTGTTGTTGCTGTTGTTGTTGTTGTTGACTGACATTGTAGTGTGGTGGATGGGGAGGATGGGCTGCTTGAGAGGTTTCAGTGGTGGGATTATTATCTGAGGATACAGTTGTAGGCTTTTGAGTGAATGACCCTGAACAGGAACCAGCAAAGGGCAATTTGTAAACAACATCACAACAAGCCACCTGATTTTCCGGTTTGATCTGTCCAGTAAGATCCAAGACCTGAGGAGGTGGAGGAGGTTCCTCTCGCTTTACCAATTGGGTCACTGTGGCGCCCTGTGATGTGTTGCTCTCATCAAGTTGCACCATCATAACGTGGGGCTTACCCGTGGACAAATTCATTACTGTTGGCTTGTTTTTTAGCTCTAAGGCAACTCCACCATAGATTTCATGGGGTGCATTAGAAGCAGGAGCCCCAGACACCGATGGTGGAGCCAGAGGGGACACTTTAGGAATGGCACTAGCAGTTACTACAGCCTGGGCACTGGTTGTCTGGCTCACTACGAGGTCTTTTTTCATCAGTAGAGGCTGGACCTGATTAGCTAAATTGTAACGAGCAAAAGAGGATTGCTGTTGGTGCTGTTGGAGCTGCTGCTCAAGAAGCTGTTGCTGGTGGAGGAGCTTCTGCTGCTGTAACTGCAGTTGTTGCTGTTGTAAACCCAGGTTCTCCAGACAGGCATCAATTTTGGGAATAGATGGGTCAGTGACTATTGGTTTATTCTGGGTTAAACACACAGCTGATCCAACACCCTGCCCCAAATCCACACGGTTTTGCAAAGGATCTCCATACACAACTGGTGTCTTGGGTTGGGACATGAACATTGTACCTGCAACTGTGATGCTAACTGTGGTTGGTGTTGATAAAGATACATGTGGTTGTTCTTGTGCATTCAGGTTCATAATAAGGGGTTGTACTGCTGTGTGTCGACCAGATGACTGCTCGGCTCCTAAAGAGTATCTTCTCGTGTCAGAGGCAAGGGATGTCAGGTCCATCCCCTGGTCTGTTATTATAATAGGAGCTGGCCTCACTGGGGCTCTCAGATCCACCACACTCGTGCTTGGAATATTTGAGATTTTACAGAGAGATATATTTTCCATAGATCCACGACTATATGCCGCTGTGGTTACGGTACTAATACCAACATTAACTTTTTCAACATTTTGAGCTATTTGTGCAGAATGTTTGGGAGACTGTGATGGATGCATTTGTGGTGATGTCGGGGAACTTGTGGAATGGGGCTGGGAGCCGTACAAGGTTTTACAAGTGACCTGTGTTGGTGATGACAAAGGGGAAGTGGAAGAATTTACAGTAAGTGGCTTGGCAGGACTTGTTGTATCAGAGCCTAGTGTTATCACCATCACTGGTGAATCTTGAGAGGACTGCTGTCGTGCAAGACGTGGTGAAACTGCCCTTTGAGATGGCTGAGCTCCATGGGATGCTGCAGCCGATGTAGGGCCACCTGGCAAAGATGGCAGCTGCCTGCCACTACCACCAGTTGGTCTTACAGATGGCGCATGAGTTGGGCTTTGTGTTGGAGAAGTTATTGGGGAGACTGGGGGGCTTGGACCTTTGAAAAGGGAAAAGACTTTGGAGCTAAGGGAGGATGCTCCAGAGTCAGGTGATGCCTGTGTTGGCCTCTGGGAGCCTGGTCTGCTGCCAGCAGGCACTGTGCTACCTGCTTGTCGAGGTGTGGCAGTTTGACTGACTTGGGCTTTGGTTGTGGCAACTCCAACAACACCTTCAATTTTGGCACTCTGTGTCATCATCCTATTTTGTGTTTCTTTTGACAGATGCTGCGCTGCATGAATTCCTGGAATTCTTGGATCACTCCCTGTTGTGGAGAAGGACATAGGTGCAGTAACCTGTGTTGGGCTTGAGCCAGGGGTCAGGGAAGTTCCTGCTTCAAGATTATGTTTACTGTCAGGCTGACCTTTCTGCTGTCCTTGCCTTTGCATGAGCTGTGCTTTCTTCATCATCTCCTCATAGACCTCTTCTGCACTTTTGAGTGTTTTATCAGATGGTGACATTGCTGATGTCTTTTCTGTGGGGGAGTAGAGTGATGTGAAGGTTGGAAGGTTATATTCATTTCCTGATTTGTAAAGCTTCCCGCCAATCATCTCAAAGCCCTCTGCCTCCGAGTCCATAGATGGTGAGTATTCAGAGCATGATGATCTGTGAAGCTCCTCCATCTCTGCAGCTTGTCTCAGCTCTTCTGTTGGTGATGCATCCTCAATAGGAGAAAGATTACTGGGGGGAGTTTTGGATCTTTCCCTGCGTCTCTGTGCCCGTAGCTCCTCTTTATCCCTCTTTGTTTTTCGAGCAGTACTTCGGATCCTCTGTTGCTCAAGATCTCTCATCTGCTCCTGTTCTCTAAGTAGTTCTTCCTCTTCTCTGAGCTCATCCTCTTCAGATGAATCCTCAATGGTTGGCAGCAAAGGCCCATGGGATCGATGTCGAGCTTTCCTCTGCTGCTTTGCCTCCTCTAGTCTTGCCCTACGACTAGGGCTGCTGTCACTGTCATCCTCCATGGATGACACAGATGTGGGGGATGTTCCAGAAGTGTAGCTCGGAGTGGTGGCAGGTAGGGTCGATGAATACTCTCCCTTGGACCGTTCCTCAGGGGAACCAGTCAGACTCTCCATCTCTAGCTCAGGCTCTCGTAGGTCATGCTCAGTACTGAGCTCCATGTCTCGGTTGTAGCTGTTGGTGTTATTCAGCTCAATAGTTTTAAAACGGCGAAGGCCTCCAGCCATTACAAGATCTTCCTCTTCATTTGCCTTATCTGATGCTTTGGTGTCATCCTCAAAACTATTTGAATGCTGAGAGAGTCGCCGTCTCTCTTTGCTCAAATCCCCACTGGTTTTATGTCCCTTTTTGGTCTTTTGGGTTCCTTGTTCTTCTAACTCCTCTTCATCAGCACTCATCTCCATAATTTGCCGTCTCATAAATTCCTCATCTGTTAACTCTTTATGTGACTTCTTCTGTCTTACTGGCAATGGCGAGAGACCACTTTCACTGCTGTCTTCCACATAATCATGGCGAAGCTTACAACTGAGTTCATCCTCCGATTCTTCCCGTGCTGCATCATCCTCAGGACTGTAGTCCCTGTCCTGTCCCACAGACAGTGAATGTGGCCTGTGCTTCCCATCTGCAACAGTCTTTGACTCTAGCAGAGGCTTCATAGAACTCTCTAGCTTGGTGATTTCTGAGGGGATGGAAGCGCCTCTTTCACTGAGCTTGATTCCTTCTTCACGGATCTGGCCTGTAATCTCCCCATGAGAGCTGGAGATCCCATCTGAGGAGTATCCAGTGTCACTTAAACTCTGTGTACTTGATTTGTTGTAATCCTGAAAAAACAGGGAAAGATAAAGAAAGAGGTCAGAATAAAAAAAATAATGGCATATTTGTTTTAGCTAAATTAAGTTCTATTACAAGCCTCAGTGCACACCTTGTAACCCCATGATTTCATCAAACTCATCAGCAGTGACATGTTCATGAGCATTTTTCTTGATAATAGGTAGTAAAATTAATGCACTGGATCTAATGCAGTTGAAACAGTCTCATACTAAGATAAAAGAGAATAATTACATTGGATCGAACAAACCCTTTATCAAACAACCAGATATAGTAAAACTTGAGGCTAAAATCAACCCAAATATTTACTGTCCATTACATTTCGGTGTTTGAAATTTAACAAATTGGACTTTGCATACAGTTACTACCAGTTACACACCTATTACCCTGAAAAAAACAAACACTAATTTAATGTCAAAATATTTCACGCTTTAAATATATATAAAGAGTACAACTGTGTAACCTGTGTAATCTTAATCCTGATCAGAGGTTTTATTTTGACTTGTTTGTTACCTCAATTTTATTTGGTATGCTATCTAAACTATCGATCACATTCTGTTGATTTGGGTTGAGTTTGCCTGTCAAGGTTTTGTACACACAGATGGATAAATATACTGACACACAGAGTGAATGTAACAGACAATTGAACATACAAACATCTACAGACAAATGTCATTTGGTTACATGCTTGATTGTCATCTTTGACGCATTCTCCATTGCATTCTTCGAACCGCTGAAGAATAACGAAACATGCTCAGAATGCTTAGAATTTCATCACGAGGTGTCACATTAAACAAAAAGCTTGCGTTTGATACAAATAAAAATAAAAGATACAAAACCAGATGTAGAAGTGGAGGAACAGGCTGAAAATGAGTCATGTCGAATGAGACCATGATAATAAGGACATGGATGATATGGATGACGATGGTGATGGTGATGATGATGATGAAGATAGCGGTGATAAGGAAATTATGATGATGAAGAAAGTTACATTGACAAATCTTTTATCTCTTTAATAACTGTCACTGCAAGTAGTAGTAGCAAGTTGATGATAAGAATAAATAAGAATTATGATAATAGAATGATTAAACTAATTATTATGAAGAACTAATAAAAGAAAAGAAGAAATATATATATATAATTACGAGAGGAAGATTGAAAAAACAAGACAGATATTGATATGCTGCTGCTGATGATGATGATGATGATGATGATGATGAAAAAAGTGATGTGAAATGAATGATGAAAAATGATGATGATGATGAAAAATGGTTACAATTAAAAAATAAAAATCATAATGGTGAATCAAGAGAAACAGGTGAAGGCGAAGAAGTTGCAGGTAGCTCACTTCATGGTGTCTTGACTTCTTTGCATCTTCAGTTATCTTCGTGTCTTTTGGTGAAGTGATAGTCTCTGACAAAGCCTTCTTTGGTGAGGCCTTGACGTCTTCTTTTAGAGATTTAGACATGACTTTAGTCTTCTCCTGGCTCTGCGGCTGTTTGCGGGCCTGGTTGTTACCTGTGGGTTTAGACTGAGTGGGTGCTGTTTTTGATTGGTTGGGAGAGGCCTTGGCATGTGTAGGTGCGGCTTTACCAGTGGTAGATGACGCTTTGGCACCAGAAGGACCCTTAGTCTGCGCAGAAAGCTGAGCAGATCCCTTTGTCTGAGCTGGCCCTTTGGCCTGGCCTGGGCCCTTTGTTTGGTTAGCAGACTGAACAGGGCCCTTACTTGGAGCTTGTGATTGATTTGGACCTTTAATTTGAGGTCCCTTACTCTGAGCTGAGGGTTGTGTTGGACCCTTTGATTGAGAATGTGGCTGAGTTGAACCCTTAGGTTGGGCAGAGCCCTTCGTTTGAGGGGAAACTTGGCTGGGGCCCTTGGCCTGAGGGGCAGGCCCAGCCTGTTTCACAGGAGAAACAGGGCCACTTACTTGGGGACCCGTTGGTTTCTGTTGTTGTTGGGGACCAGTGGGCCTAGGCCCTGAGAGTTGATTGGGCCCTTTCTGCTGAGGTGGCTGTTGATTGGCTGTAGCAGGTGGCCGGGGGGATCCCACTGGCTGTGGACCAGGAGCTGGAATATCTCCCAAGCTTCCTGACAGAGCCCTCTGTGTCTGGCAGTTCAAGCAGAGCCATTCTTTCTTCTGGAAAACAAGCACAAAGAGAACATATAATCAGGCAAAAGCACATGGTTTCTTGTAACACTGTTGGTCATTTACATTATTCAACAATGCAAAGTGCCATAACTCAGTTCTCTGGATGCCAACTGGTTCCCACATTACTAAAACATAAAGCCAAATAGTTTAAATGGGCAGCAATCTGACTAAATACATATAAATACTCAACATTGGTGTTACCTTTGATATTGACATGATGTGTCAACACATTATTTGATTACTATTTATGATGACTGATGTGTTCAGAAGTATGAATTTTTTGTTAAATAAATCAACTCAGAAAGTTGTTGCTCTGTAAACGGTCATGGAGTGCCAAGGACTCAGCTAAGCAAGTCTGAACAAGTGAATATTTGAAAGCCTGTCCAAACAGGTCCTTTCATCTCTTCCTGAAGACTTAATCATTTGACAACATTAAGCACTCTCAAACAGGATACACAGAAGCAGAGTGCTATGTGAATACAAATTAACACATCTGTTAATAGATTGGAGGAGTGTAACTGTCATTAGACTTTTTATGGAGCCCACAGCAAATCTTCTTTCTGCAAGAGGCGGATTTGTCCTTCACAGTCATCCTCATTGAACCTTGTGTTAAGAGGTACTTATAGAGTCTGACACTGCTAAAAATCTTGAACAAAACCCATCAGAGACAGGATATTAACATAAACAGATTCAATTTCAGGTCAATATAGCAGATCGATGGAACTGCTCAATGGAGAGAAATGGTTATATTACAGGTTATGAAAACTGAAAATAGAGTTGGGGGCACCATGTCTGTAACACAGCACTCCATTTCTATGATAATCATCTGTGCTTGAAGCCCGAGGAGGGAGCGTTCCTGTGTCGCAGTCTCGTACAACAAAACAAATAACCTCATAAACTCCATTGCCGATTACTATTTGCCCAATAAATAATTTCTTTTATTGGTGTCACAATTAAAAAGCATAAATACAGATGACGGACTTCAACAACATGCCCAAAAACTGTTGATAACTAAAAACAATGCAGGTGTTGAATGACTGATGACAGGGAGGGTTCCAAATATATGACTTATATATTTTCAAATGTCCTTACATTTTTCTTCATGATGCAACTCAATCAGTACTCATGGTGGAAGTTAAAGGGATTTGGTCATGTCAGCCACATGTCTGACAGCAGTTAGTGGTTACTCTGGTCATAAGTTACCCCCCTATTGCTTTGAGTATGAATTAAAATGTGGCCGATTCTGTCTTAATGCACCTTTAAGGAGAGACCCTAGAGGTAAAAACATCCATGATACACAATAAGGTTAAAGACTGTTTTCTTGAAAAGGTAAGCCTGAAATCTCTTCTTACATAAACCAAAACTTCCAGTTGTTCTCCTATTTACATTCTGAAGGTTTTTACAGAGGGGCTTGTTCATTCATAACCTTTATACACTTTATGTATTTAAAACATGGTGAACATTTATTTTATTTTTTTTATAGTATTTTCTGATTTATGGAGTGATAAAAAAAGAGATATCCAAAATTCCCTCTGACCCAGAGAATACTTAATTAGCTAATGCTTAATTTGCATATTAAAACAAAACATTTCAGAAAATTTGTAATACAAAAAATAATTGTCTCTGTGTAAGTAATCAACTGCGAAAGTATCGTAGTTAAATCTATTAGTTACAGTTTTTACCCCATTCACCTGCAGTGTCTTCCCCTAGATTATAATCTGGAGAGCAACATTTGTCTTCAGTGATAAGGTATGGGCGAAGGACACTGTTTACTTTTTCACCTCATACTAAACCGTACGGAGAAATTGATCAGACTCTGTGTGAGTGAGAGACTGATTAATTCTTCTCCTCTCACTGCCACAGTGATTGGGGGATACAGATCATCACAGGCAACTTCTACTGATTGTCCAGTAAAACAGATTTCTACAAACAATGCTTAAGCGCTTGCTGATGTGGGTGGTTAAACATTTAACAGAAGAGCATGAAAAAGGAGGAGGAGGTTGGAAAAAACAGAGAGAAGGAAGAGGGGGTGGAATAACGATGTGGATAATAGGAAATAGAGAGACGTGGGGATGAAGCAGCAGCCACAAAAGATGTCATATTTACTATATGTGAAGCTGTTACCATATACTGATTCCAATTAATCTAAAATAGTTATTTATGAGGTCACAGCAGATAGCGTGTCCGCCTGGAGAGTCATAAATGAATATTTCTCTGTCATGGGAAAATCACAAGAGGCAATTTCCCAGATAATTTTGTCGATTAATCATCAATTGTTTAGTCCATAAATGTCCAAGGTGACGTCTTTAAATGTCTTGTTTTGTGTGACGAAGAGTTCAAAACCCGAAGATATTCATTTTAGCAAAATAAAAGACAAGAGCAAAGAACAAGGAATGTTCGAGCTGTCCGATTAATCGATCGCTGATAGCTATAATTACACCGATACCAATACATAGCAGACAATATACATTTCCCGCTATCAAGATAATTACCAGTCAAATATTTATCATGTTTCCCTAACAAATCATTTAATCAAGTAATTGTTGCATTGTTGCCCTTTTTTTGTTATATAGGTCTTCATGGCAGCGAACAATTGCCAGTCTACACATTTAGCAGACACAGAGCAATAGTATCATTCAATCCCAAATGTAAGTCATTTATAGCACTGGTTTGGTCCCCAGCAACTACTATTAATCAGACAGTTTTTTTCTCAAACAACTGATTATCATTTAGTCTTTGTAAGATCAGTGAGGAATCCAGGGTGATGTCTGATGTCTAAAACATACTCAATTAATCACAATGAAAGACAAATAAAAAAAATTAATTGAATATCATAAAGCTAATGAATTCAGTGCTGCTGGTCTTGGGTCTTTAGTCAGCATACAGCTGCCTAATGTGAGGAGAGTGCTGAGATTAAGCCTCTCTTATATGAAAATTTTGATTAATTCAGTTTTGGTAACTGTACATCTCAACGGTTCCTCTGTTAACAACAACTCAATTAGAGCCCTTATGCAACACGAGTGTTAAATTATGCAACTCCTTCGTTTAGAAGCGGTAATGTTTGAATCATGACTACTGTGAAAATATGCAGTTCATGCTGGAATAGTGTGGGCAGCTACAACGTTTTTCAGCACTAAAGAAGAGTGTGATAACACTTGGCTAGTTGAAAAACCTTTCAAGGACAGTCAAACCACAGTGTCTAGAAGAACTGTTGGCAACTGCGTCTTACTTACACCCACATACAATAAATGTAAATGCAATGTAACATAAACAGATATTGTGGCGACATCTAAAATCTATCTTTAACAAGCTATTTTTAATAGCGCTATTTTTCCATTGAGATGTAACCTTTCTTATCGTGCCCAAATCCTGCAGGAATCTGTTGTCTCAACTGAGACCACGGAGCGTGGATGGAGCTACTGGCATGCCAAACAGACAGACTTGCTTTGTTTTCATCTCTCTCAAGTGCTCTACTGAGAAGCTATATATAAACAGGTGCAGCACTCTCAGAACTAGCCATCTGTGCAGGCTCTTGCTCATGTAAAAAAATAAATAAATGTTTTTGTGCTACTGAAGCTATGCTAAAGTGTAGACAGTAAAGACTATGCTACCTGTGTTGACTGTATGCACACATGCATCTGATCCCACCCGACCCCCTGAAATCTTTCCTCACTTCCAACTTTCTCAAACTATATCAAATATGCTTTTTGAGGTATGTTCATAACAGTAGAATTTAAAAAGATACCTAAATTAGACACTAATAAACATTTGTCTTCCGTGAAGGAGCTTTCTTCCTGCCACTTTGGCACTGCCAAACCTCCCCTCTTTGCTCCTGAATCAGCATAACATCGCTGCGTGGGTGAAATGGAGAGAGGAGCAAGGCCAAACTGGAGCTGGGAGTAGCAAATTATTCATGTAGAGTGCTTTAGCTTGTATAGCAGTGAGCGATGTGGGCTGTGCTTCCCACCTCTCCCCACTGTGTGGAGAAAATCAGGTCCGTATAAAAAGACCGAGCCTCTGTGCTTCTGAGACAGGCCTTTAATGCACCCTGAAAACAGAGCAACCAATTCAATGTGGCAATCCCCTTCCACTTCTTAACTGCCCGCTGAGAAACAGCACTTCAACAGCTCAATACACAGAAATTACACTCCGGCTCAAACTACAAAAGACACAGATAATGAAATGCTGTCTTCAAGCAGAAAATAATTCGGTTTTTTTTATTGTTAGCAACTAAGAAACTGACTTAGCTCGACAGCTCACTTTTTGTGTTTTGGGGGGGATTCTTCTTTAGTGTGTGTGTGTGTGTGTGTGTGTGTGTGTGTGTGTGTGTGTGTGTGTGTGTGTGTGTGTGTG